>JABWDY010011531.1:9583-23907 GCA_013358455.1 Thalictrum thalictroides | reverse complement strand
GAAGAATTGTTTGTGTCAAGGCCGTCGCTCTAGTGTAATTCGTCGCTGCTCTTCTACGGCTTTGTCCCCGTGTTGCCGTATCAAGCGGACCCAATGCTTTTCTCTAGCCCTTTCCACTTCTCTCCACTCTCTAGGGATTTTTTTGCAGTACCACCACTGACGCTTCTGTACTGCCATCCACCTATAGTTTTATCATTCATATCCAACCTTTCAATGACCTTCTCACTACAAATAGCCTCTTTTTGTCCTCGAGTCTCCCAAGATGGAGCATAAGAAGAAGATGCTCCTAACAATCCCTGAGAAGGCTGATAAGTACAATAACGTGGATTGGTCACAAAGCCCATCTGATCTAAAGACGGTGGTACGACAAAAACCATAGAAACCATAGAAGGAGCTGGGATCCCCGTGTGGTGCTCATGCTTCTCAATAATAGTATATGTTTCCCCAAGAGATAGGAGGGGTAGAGTATTGAGAACCTAAGTATGAATGGCCTCAAAAGTCAGAATGTAGTCCAATAAGAAACCGATGAAATCATTGTTCCTCGTCACATTTTGAATAGTTGCAGCCATAATCGGGGTCACACCAAGAATGCTAGACAAAGACGTATACACAGATAATTCCTCCCAAAATATCTTCAAGTACCCAAAATATACAATAACAGACAAAGAGCCCTGAGAAGCTTGACCCAACTCAACATTGTTTGTGGTGGCATACATCTGTGATAGAGCAACCCACAAACTGTCAGCAATATCTTGGAAAGTAAACAACTAAAATATATCAGGCTTCATTGAGTTAAATATCCAGTCGAGAATCATAAAATTTGTCATATAACAATTAGAATAGGTAGCCTGATATAAAATAGATGAGCCCATGAAGTAAAGTCGCGACCATTGAGTAAAACAGAAGTGACTTTTTGAGATGTTGGAAAGTTGGGAAATCCCCAAAGATTGTCCATACCAACAGAGCCATTTGACTTCAGGGTCATGGAGTCATTGGTTATTGGAATATTTGACTTCGTCATCACTAAATAACAACTCGAACTTAAAATTAAAACAATACTATTTTGATGAACAGTACCGCAAACAGTGTCGATGAATAGTGTAAATGAACAATACCATGAACAATTTTGATGAACCACCCGCAGAATTTAGCAGCTGCTAGAAGAGACGGGTGCCATCTACTAGAAGAGACGTCTTCTGTGATATCCTGCCGTAGAACAAGAAGAGAGAGCAAGGATTACCAACTGCTCGTTAAAGAGGGTCTGCAGGGATATCTTGCTGCAGGAGGTCAAGGCATCTTCCCAGAAACAAGCCAATCATTCTTACCTTTGTCTCCCAAAAAGAGGCGAATAGAACAAGCCCATTAAGTAAAGTCGCGGAAATTAAGTAAAACAGAAGTGACTTTTTGTGATGTTTGAAAGTTGGGAGATCCCCAAAGATTGTCCATACCATTGGTCATTGGAGTTCAAGGCCGTGGAGTCATTGGTATTCGGTTATTGGAATATCTGACTTCGTCATCACTAAATAACAACTCGAACTTAAAATAAAAACAACACTATTTTGATGAGCAGTACTGCAAACAGTGTCAATGAACAATACCGTGAACAATTTTGATGAACAATGCCGAATAGAATTTAGGAGTTGCTAGAAGAGACGTATACCAACTACTCGAAGACACATCTGCTAGGATATCCTACTGTAGAGACGAAAAGAGAGAGCAAGGATTACCAACGGCTCATTGAAGAGAGTCTACAGGAATACCTTGCCGCAGAGACAAGAAGATTGAACGCCCAAAGGCTACGTGATGGTGGTGGTGGCGGCTAAGGTTTTGGTCTTGTTAGTGGCTAGGATTTTATTTCTACAGAGCAACTAATACCAAGTAGAATAATAAATTGTAATGTTGTGGTCTCAATGTGAGACTTAACTTGTACTTATAATAATATAAAAGAAGATGGGCCTCCCACAATAGAAGTAAAACTACTAATATTACAATAGTTTTAAAGCTCAGCACTAATTTATTGGGACCTAAAAATTTGAAGAATTCAATTTCTATATGACAATCCTAAATCTTTTTCAAAATGATTGTTCATCTATAATTAGATTGTTACAAGCTCAACATTCATTGTGACAAAACATATAATTTTTAAATAGCTAAGTTTCTCTCGGCATACATTTCCCCTAGGATGAAGTTTCTAAAACATTGGAGTTCCTATTTTTTCTACACCACTTATTCCCTTTCCTTTTTGGCATTAACAATTTAGAGTTAGACAGACCCTCATGAGATTTTATTCTCACAACTTAAAAAGGCACACTTGTGAGTAACTGTGTACGGATATCACTCAGGATCATTACACAAATGTAAATGACTAAAGACTTCAAAAACGTAAAAGAGTAAACTTCAACATACCTTAGAGCATGATTTTCTGTGTCTGCAACATACAACAAATTTTTCTTTGAGTTGTATGCCAGGCCCTGCAGAATTGAGTAGATTTTGATGTATGTAATCAACATAAAGACACACAAACAAATAGAGATGACCTTTGCTACAACTCCACATCTCCAAATTAAATAAATATGCAGAGCTTTCTTTATTAATTATCACATATTTTTTACAAGTAGACTGATGGAATGTATCTAGAAAGGTCCTGAAATAAAGATTTACCTGAGGACGATTGAAGGTGGCCTCATCAAAGCTACCATCTTGTAGCCCCTCCTCTCCTGTACTCCCAATTTGGACAATAAAATTACCATTGAGGTCTGTTACGACCTATAAAGTGTATAAATGAGATTGATATCAGATAAAATTCAACATCCTTCCTTCCATTCAGCCATACCATAAACAACCAGTCCATTTCCAAACTTCTACCTTGGAAATAGTTTACAGTTTGAAAAATCAAGCATTATCTATTTTGTAATCAAATTGATTTGGAAGGGTTAGAAGTTAAAACTTCTGGAGATCATGATTACAAAAGATCGTCAAATCAAAATTTCTGCAAGTGTCAAACCATGTTGACTAAAATTTGAGTATGGATTCATTATATATGTGAAAAGACACTGTCAACTTATCAGAAAGAACAAAGGAGAGACATTTCAAGTATCTCTGAATCAGGATTGTTTCTTTCCACCTACCCTTTACCTCTCAAATGTTGAATCCTTGTGCCCCGCCAACCATCACATTTTTTCGTAGGTCAACACTTTCGATTTTGAAAATGCATTATTGTTTTAAGTATTCTAAGTTTCTAACTATCTGTAGTAAAATTGGATGACTGTAAGAGTACTAAATAAACTAGCTGAAATTGCAAGAACTGAAACACTTTGGCACAGAAGTTCAGCGCCCAAGTGGGAAATAGAAGAAAATAAGCTCTCTCTTATGTACCCAATGTTGTCATTTATGAGAAAAAAAAAATCACTAATAAAATTTAGGAGCTGGATGCTCCATAGTCAAACCCATTATCATCCATGAGGTCAGTAAACCTGATTTTCTTGTTCAACGAACTACAGTTGGAGCCATAGGTGAAAAAATCGATTTTATTTGTGAACATTCGATGAAAAAAATCCATTTAAATAGAAATCGGATATCGGAATATTTGCAAATATTCAACATAATCAGACATAAAATTTGTTTCTAGTGTCGGAATCTCAGATATATCCGTTTTTTTAGAAATCAAATATCCGTATAAATTCGACATTTTCAACTATGGTTGGAGCATTGTTATTGCACAAGAAAAACTCTAGGTCTCAGAAATCAATCTCAATCTCAAATCCAGTCACCCAATATTCGAAATACTTTCCAAATCAATTTCCCTTAAATACTATCCAAGAAAAGTAATAATGTATCAACTGCAAATAATTTGTATAGAACTTAACATACAAATAAATATAAACCACTTGAATTGAAGTAATCATATTGAATTTGAGAAATGTAAGATTTATGCATAAAAATTAGGGATAACTTGCTAGTTGCTACAGGATGTTTAAGATTTGACGATAAAAAAGACCAGAGGGAGTTTCTCTAGATATCGAACTATTCTCTCACTTTTTTCTTGTTGAAAAAAATAAAGGAGTAACAAAAAGAGAGATGCAAATAAGAGGAGAAGAAGGTATTCCAGTAATATTAACCATTTTAAAATGACAAGTGTTCTTTGGGAATTTACTTACTTTCGGACAAAAATCTACAAGAAGAGGAAAACCCTACAACTGGAAAGGTCAATTCCCAATGCATATACACAGATGCATGGAGGAAATTTTATTGCATATATCTACAGCCACAAAGATTACATTAATCCTGTCAGGAAATGGAATTCCAGTGACCTGTTTAATAATTTGTTTTGATACATGAACCTTGAGTTGTAAAAAGCTTAAACTTGAGGGATTGTATTCATTGAATTAATAAGCATCAACTTTGTATGAACGTTCATTATATGTTGCTAATTCACGTGCAATAAACTTATGACACAGAAGTTTGTCATACAACTTTATGTATTCAAACAATGGATTTTTGTCCATAGATTAGTATCTCAAAATACCTTTTGCCCTAGATGACTAAACGACCCTTGGAATGTACCAGCCATGTAGTGAAAAAGAGTTAGGAGTTGTGGAAAGTATAAACATTTCATTTAGATAAAATTAAAAGTGAGAGAACTGACTATGCGGTTATGATTACTGTCTGAAATGAACAGCCTATTGTTCAAGACATCAACTTCCAGCTTCCCTGGAAACTTCAGTGGAGATGTCAACAAACGAGCATCATTATCCTTTTCCAATGACAAGGATACAGGTGTATTGTCCAATATCTTCTTTTTGCCATAAAATAGAAGTGCTGCTTCCACCAAGTCATCAAGATCCTGATAAACCACCAACCACATTTTAGACAATTTGTGAATAAATTTCAAATTTAGACTGACAATAAGTGAACAAGTACAATGTATCTAGAGAGAGAATCTTCAACATCTCTCTGGATACCATGACTACTCCCTTTGATTATAACTCCTATCTGTGATGGAATGCTTGTGATTCTCCCTGTAGACTAATCTGTAATCTCGTTAGTAGCTGTTCAAGTTCGTATCTGGCATTCTAATGAAAAATTTGGAGATTCTGGTTTTTTCAGTCATTGCTGATTTTGGAGTTTGCTCCTTTGATGTTGTGATTCAAGCTTCTTGGTAGTAAATGGTGTATAGGGAAGATGTGGGAGAATTGGAAATGCAATGGTTTGCCTCGGCTGTAGGTAAAATGGATTGGGATGTTCACAGTTCACTCCAAGCAATATGTTGAGGAGTTTGGATGGTGGGTAACCGAACGAACTTTCAGGGGATTGAGATGGTGGGGGGAGATTGATCTCTGACATTAAATCAATGGTATCTCGCTAAATACTCTTTGGTACTGACACATGCATAATTAAAATACCAAAAAATAAGTCCCTATATGCTAAAACAATACCTTTCGATGACCTTCGCCTGATATTTGTGCCAAGAGCTTACCATTGGGACTAACAACAGCAAATGTAGGCCAGGAACTTATTCCAAGTTCTCTCCATAAATACATATCACCATCATTGACAACCTGCGGTAGTTAGTGATTCAATCAAGAAAATTTTGATGAATAACTAACCCTAACAAGAGGAGGGGGTGGGGGGTTGGTTGGGGTGACCAAGGTTAAGAACTTAAATGCTTAATAGACTACGGACTTAGGCTACAAGGGTTGAAACAATCGATATGAGATGTCTTGTACATACATATGAAAACAACTTTAATGCTCGAAAAATATATATCAAAAGGTGAGTGATATGTTTGAAAGCATGGTCGTAACATGGTTGAAACAAATCCAAAAAATTTGAAATCAATTAAGAAAAAAAAAATTATTTCTAGAAAAAGTTTCAAATGCGTATGTTTGCTATTTTTCAGAAATATAAAAGTAGGATTCTCAGGTAGTGTTCTTAGGCTGCATTTGGTCATGTAAAGATACTTCTGAGGAATTAGATGCATTAGTGTTCTAAATACGAAGATATTTGTTCCAACACGTGGATGTTACAATCTCTTTGAACATAGGTCTTTTAGATGGGAGGCAGCATTCCCCACTTCAAGAAAACTTCACTGGTAGAACCGCACGAATAAGCCTTCTGTTTACATTCCTGGTTACCGAACATTGAGACACCAAAAAGTGAAGATGCAAAGTTTCAAACTCTGCCAAAGTAACAATTTCGGAAGATGATTGCTTAGACATGTTGCGAAACACACTTTTACTGATCTTTTGTTCTTAAGTCAAAGAATCCATAATTGAAGCCTTATGTAGTTTGGTCTCATGCAGTGGCGGATCTAGAAATTTTCGCCAGAGGGGGCACACCAAATATTTTTAAATTTTTTTACCACTATAATAACTAATATAAAATATATTTTAAACAGAAATTTGAATTAATTTACCATAGAAAAAATTCTATAAAATTCTATTACAACCATTTTACACTAAATGATTATGAAATACTTGATGATTCTTTGATGTTGTCTCTTATTCAATTTGAATATGTAATATTCTAAAGTAGATTTAGACAAAAATGAAAAGATAAACAAAAAAGAAATCGGCAATTTTCAATATTTTGTAATTGAAGTTACATAATAATGGACTATTTTAAAAGAATAAAAAGATGCAAGATATTAGATATGAGCTGAGGGAGAAAAGCAATTTTACTGTAAATTACTTGTAACTTTATTTCACATGTAAGATTGTTGAACCGTTATTGTTGGACCCAGTGTGCAATGAGTCAACTATATAAATTTTGTTGTAAAGCCAGGTCCCAAATAGTGGCAAAGAGTTAATAAACTTTTTTTAATATAAAATTATGACTACCTAACAATTTTTATGCAAAAGTTCAGTGGGGGCACATGCCCCCTCTAAGCTCTTCCTAAATCCGCCACTGGTCTCAGGACGTTTTGCGTTATTCGTTAGTTCAAAGGAAGACACGACTTTAAGGAAGTCATTGTGGCCCTCGCCTGCCTCAATTTCAAATTATAATTGAAGTAACATCACCATGCACATATAAAATGTATTTAAATTTACTAATGCAAGGAAAAGGGATAAATTGGAACTTCTAATTTTGTAATAAAGTGAGGAACATACTGAAACTAACATAGATGAAAAAGTTTGACATACTGGATGGTTGATATTATAGCGTAACACTGCATTTCGAATGGCTTGAAGATCTTTCTCATTATCAAACTTCGCAGAATGCACCCCAACAACAGTGAACTGCACAAATACAATGCACAATAAGGGAATATGAAGAAAGAATATAAAATCTCAAGACTTATTATATAATTATATGGTACTATGGGGTCGTGGTCAATCTCATTGTGTTGTTGGTGCATGCCTGCCCCAATTAAGCACTTCAGTACACATTTAAATGTCTGTGTTCAATAGATCAACCTTTTGGGCACACTTGTAATCTGTTGGTGGATCCTACCATGTTCGTTTAGGTGGGGGTCTAATCGTGTATGTGGCTCGTGACCCAATTGAAAAAGTGGCAAAGTCCACCACCTTGTTTGGTGTAAACACATTTGCCTACCAGTTTATCCGGTTTTCCGGTTGATATACATTGTGGTAGCCTCTCTCTATAAGTTCGAGCTTTTAGAGAAACTGATTAACAACTTGGTATCAAAGCGGTTCGGTCTTTAGAGGGCAAAATATTAAAAATAAATATATTGACGAGGGGGACTCTTGGAGGATCCACCTCCAACATTTTGTTAGGTGTGGGCCTAATCGTGGCCTCGTGGGTGCAGCCCATGACCTAGTTGAGAGAGTGGCAAAGTCCACCTCCATGTGGTTTGATATGGTTATGAATGAGATTGAAATTGGATGAAATGGGTTAATTGTTCATTTCTCTGTCTTTTATATTTGCAAGTACTTGTCGATTCTACAACCATCAGATCAAACAAATCCAATAGTATATAGCAGAGGTCATTTAGAGATCTCAACCTAGACGATATAATGATTTTGTTTTGTATTGTCAAGAAATTGCATAATCTGAAGCTACTGTTCTTTTATGTCATAAGAATTGCCAAGCTAAAGAAATTTATTGTTATAAACCTTTTACAAGAATGAACCCCAATATAAGAGAAATTCAAATCAACTTAAAAACAAGGTTTGTATGCTTAAGAGTTTATGAAAGAAGAGAATCTTACCGCCTTATCTTTATATTTTCTCTCCAAAAATTCTAGATCGGGCAAAACATGCATACAGTTTATACAACAGTATGTCCAAAAATCCAGTAAGACCACCTTTCCTTTCAGATCCTGTCCAAATAAAAGGAATCCAAGAAAATAAGTTTTGACTATCATTAACATGTCCGAGCTATTGTATATACTGCATTTGCAAAAACACTAAATACTGGAAAACTGCAAAAAAAGAATCCTCCAGAAAAAGCAAACAGTCCTGAAATACTGCAAAAAATGGGGAGTATTATGGGGATAGTTGTACCACACGAATGTAAATCTGCAGAGAATATTCCACAATCAGCTATCTCAAAACTATATATGGTATATGTGGGGATAGTTATTCCACAATAAGCTATTGCACTGGGCCAGGCCCATCTTCTTTGATGTTATTATAAATACAAGCTGGGTCTCACATTACAATCTATTATTCTACTATCAAAGCTCTGTAAAAATAAAACCCTAGCCGCTGCCACCACCAACACTTCGCCTTCGAGCGTTCTATCTTCTCGTCTCTGCAGCATAATATCCCAGCATACTTTCTTCAATGAGCAGCAGGTCATACTGATCACAATTCTCTATACTAATCACCATGCTTTGAAGTACATCCAAAATCATAAGCCTTCAAACCGGATGCACGCTACTAGGAAATATCTTATTAAAGAATTCAACGTCATTGTTAACCACAAAGTTGGGGTTCATAACAAAGTTGTTGATGTTCTACGCCGTTGTACATCTAGTGTTCTTCCTCTTCGTGAAGCTTTACTTGTTACCATGAAAAGTGGAATTCATGTTTTTAAAGTTATGAAGAAATTATATCATGAGGATCCAGAATTTGCCTAAATTTGGCAAAAGTGTGTTGCTAACCAGATTGAAACCTCTGATTTTTTTGCTTCATGATGGTTTTCTTTTCAAGGGAACTCAATAATGTATTCCTCGTGGTTCGCTTCGCGCCCATCTTATTAAAGAACTTCGTGGAAGAGGCCTACTTGGTCATTTTGGCATGATAAGACCATTGCTTTGGTTGAGGATCTACTTTTGGAAGTCTTTAAAGAGAGATGGTGAAGACTTTGAGCGTAAATGCATGATATGCCAGAAAGGAAAAGGACAATCACAAAATACATGATTATATACTCCATTACTGGTTCATGATGCCCCTTGGGAAGATCTTTCTATGGATTTTGTTCTTGGTTTACCTCGAACTCAAAGTGGTAATGATTCCGTCTTCATGGTAGTTGATCGTTTTTCAAAGATGGTTCACTATATTCCATGTAAGAAAACAATGGATGTCGGTAATATTGCAAATCTTTTCTTCCAAGAAGTTGTTAGATTGCATGGTGTTCCAAAAACCATCACTTCTGATCGAGACACTAAGTTTTTGAGTTGGTTTTGGAATACTTTGTGGAAGAGATTGAATACTTCTTTGAAGTTTAGTAGCACCACTCATCCACAAACCAGGTCGTCAACAAGACATTAGGTAACTTGATTCGTTGTCTTTCAGGAGACAAACCTAAACAATGGAATTAGCGCTTTCACAAGTTGAATTTGCCTACAATTCATCAAAGATAGATTTTTCACCATTTTAGATTGTCTATGCCAAGCTCCCAAATCACACATTGGATCTTGTTTCTTTGCCTTCTCTTCCCAACTCTCATGTGTCTGCTGATGAAATGATTGATTCACTTACAAAGCTCCATGAGACAGTCAAGAAACATCTTGAAGCTTCCAATGTTAAGTATAAAGTTGACGCCGACAAGCACCATTTCAGTCATAATGAAGGTGATATGGTCATGGTTTATCCTAGTAAAGACAAATTCCCTCGTAGTACTTACAACAAGACAAAGCTTAAGAAATTGGCCCTCTTTGTATCCTCAAGAAGATTAGTGATAATCTTTGAAGCACGGACACGGGACACGGGACACGGACACAACACAACACGGACACGCCGACACGTAATTTTCTAAAAAAGTAGGACACCGACCAGGTCAAGTTGACCAAGGAACTCAATCCTCATTATTGTAGGAGTACAATTTATTAGGATTCCTTAATAGTCCTAGGATATTTTTTACTGTTATCTATGATATTTGCTATTAGTTTAGGTGTCATACCTATTTGGTATTTTGAGTTTTAAGGGTATTAGAATGGAGTTAATTCATGTATTATCGTCCTTATATTTAGGTAATTATTAGAAGTGTCAAGAAGATACTTTATGAGTTCTAATAGGTTTAGAAAGTCTGTAGTAATATACATGACTTAGGATACAATTTTTTGCTAATTTAGTTGATTTCCTACTTGTTATGAAGAAGTTATCTATATATAGAGCTCCACAGAAGAAAATTACAATCAATCAACTTATTATTCAATCAATCAAAGAGAATTTCTCTCAATTAATTTATCTTTTAGTTTTTATTGAATCTATTGATTCTTATTACGCTTCTGCTACATTAATCCGACACATGCATCGAGGGTCCGTATATTCGACAGGAAATTTTTTGACAATATGGAATGCCCATGTTTCATAGCTTTTATACATATATAAGACAAAGAGAGGCCAAAATTCATCAAGGCCGTTTTCTCTCTCACACACAAAGTCATATCTTTCTCTTTCTTCTTTTAATCACAGATTCAAGTATTTAATTTAATTATATCTAAAAGAGTTACCTGGCGAAACTGAAGGGGGACACTGTTCAGCCAATCAAGCTTAGATGGAAACTCTGGCACCATAGGAGCAGTCCCTCTAGTGCATTTAGAAGATATAGTTATCATCAAATAGACAAAGAGAAATAAAAAATAAATAAAAAAACAGCTCTATACACTACCATAAGAAGCATATCAACAACTATTTTTACCTGGCCTCCACATCCGATATATAGTTAACAAATTGTTGGATCCTTGCAGATCGTGATTCTCCTATCACCAGAAGAAATAAGTTTTGGAGGTCATGATTGTAATTTGCAAACTAGTGCAAACAAAGAACAAACAAAGAAACCCACAGTGAAACACCCATATTTTCATAACTTCATTTACAAGTAATGGACACATACTTGATCTGCAAGGGCATGACACTAGCAGTGTGATGAAAAGATATTGGTAAAAGCTTTAACAAATACTCAAACACTAGTAAGAAAATGTCAATTATCAATAAATAAGAAAGTCAGAGATCGCTCAAACAATGATGAAAGAATAGAACACTAAATTCCACTCACACAATCCTAAAAACAATAACTATGAATCTTTCAAATCATCATATTCATTCAACTAAGAAGTATATTTTACAATCCCTTAGGTTTGTGGGATCCATGAATCCTTACTAAGCAAATGAAACTAAACAAAAACCAATCAAATTCAGATCAATTAATTAAAGTGGCGACTTCGGCTTGGACGTGGAAGTTGTGACATCAAGTCATCTACTCATTTATGTGTCTCACATCCCAAAAGTTACAACACGAACTAAAGAGGTTTGGCAACCAAAGCAGGAAAACAAAAAGGACCTCGTGCTTGTCGATATTGATACAAATTACTAGGTAAATACCTATGAAGCACGGACACACCTACACGTAATTTTCTGAAAAAAAGTGGGACACCGACACATTTAATATATATAACTTTTTTTTCTAGCATATATATTTATCAAAGTTATTTTCTAGTATTCATCATGTACTGAATTGATTATTACAGAATAGCAATAAGCGCACACTGAGTCATGACCAGACTCAAAAAAACATAACAATTAAAAGTTTTGTAATTAGTAAACTTTGGTATAACTTAATTATACATAAGTTACTTAAAACCAAAGTTTTTACTTAGAAAACCAAAAAAGACTTGAACTTGGGAGATGAAGGAAGATGAAGGAAGATGAAGAAGGATGAAGAGAAAGTAACACAGAGAAAGAGATAGTCGAACATGAAGAGAGAATACAGAGTAGGTAGACCCTTGAGACTTGTAAGAGAAGTTTTAGAGATATTTTGTTTGTTTATCACTCTCATTTATATTTCTTTATTCTCTATCCATGACCCACTTCATTTAAAAAACACTAAAATTACAAAGTTATCCCTTACTTAATTGTCCAGTAATGTCCTAATGAAGTGTCCAGCAGTGTCCTAATGAAGTGTCCGCAGTGTCCAGCAATGTCCGGCAGTGTCCAACAGTGTCCAGTTGAAATTTTTATTTATTTTTAATTAGGACACTTAATTTGAAGTGTCGGACACGTGTCCGAGCATGTCCTGAGTGTGTCGGTGTCAAACATGTGTCAGACAACGATGCGTGAGATTTAGGGAGGTGTCCATGCTACATAGGTAAATACTATTGAGTGTAGAATTAAACAATAATAGTAAAAGAAAGATGAAAGACAAAAACAAAAACTCGAAGAAATGTATTTTATTTAATATGAGATGAGGATACTTTTCCCATAATCTTGCTATCACATGTCTCGTTTCACAATGACTGCAAATCAACCTATATTTCCCATCAGACTCACTTTTACCTTTCTTTTTAGCATCATCATGTTTAGTACTTGAACCATTAGACCTACCCCCACATTGCTTTTCATCTCCTTCTGTACTATTGTTTTTAAACTTGCATTCAATAGCAATAGCTTTTACAATAACATCTGGAATAGATTCTACTGTCACAACTTCAACTCCTTCCAAATATACTCACTCAAACCTACCACGTACTTCAAGTATATGGAGTAATCCTTAAGAGGAATATCCATTGTCTCATCTGTAATAGCTTTCTCCTACAAAGTAAATGAATCCAACCATGGTTTATTTGGATTTGTTTCCGTCGTCTTCTTTTTTCTTGTCTTCTTAGAATCTTTCAAAAACACGAGAATTTCACCTAGGTTTTTGTACTGCAAAAGACTTAAAACCATAAACCACAGAATGTTCGTCCAGGGAATAAACTTGCTCTTGATACACATTACTAGGTAAATACTATTGAGTGTACATTACAAGAACCCCTCTCTCACAATACTCTCTAAACAAACTAAACCCAGCTACCTCTCTATGTTTCTAAATATAATAAACCTTAGTGGTTTCTTTATCTCTCTAAAGAAGTTAAGCACTATATGTTTCTCTTTATTTATCTAAGCACACTATACCATAGTGGTTTCTCTAAACAATCTAAGCACTTTCCCTATATTTTTTCTAAGCACACTAAACCATAGTGGTTTCTCTAAACAATCTAAGCACTTTCCCTATATTTTTTCTAAACACACTAAACCACAGTGGTTCCTCTAAACAAGCTAAGCAATAGTTGTTTCTCTATGTTTTGGTTTAGGCTAAGCAATAGTTGTTCCTCTAAACCATAGTGGTTCACGCTTTGGACAATATCTAGTTGGTCATGGAAAAAGATTTCCGGTTCTAGAATTTCTATTTCTTGTGGAACAAGGAAAATTGTTTCAAGGACTTTCTTTACTTTGTAAGACAAGGAAAAGAAAACTAAGTTCCCAAAATAGGATAGACCTGGATTAGATATCCAAAAGTATAGATTTTGAAAGTGGAACATCTTCCAATGTAGCATCAATAAGGATTACCAATCTCTTCATCTTTTTGTGACAATCAGCTGCATGGTGCCCACTAACACTAAAGTTAAAAACACTTGAAGCCTGGAGCAGAATGGACAAAGGGACAGCCGGGAACACAGTAAGCAAGGAGGTAATGGAGGTTATATAACTAAAACACACAGTATTAGAAACAGATGTCCTCTCTATCAAACAAGTTCATTAGTATACATGTCCTCTCCATCAAACATAACAAACACCTCTAGATCAGTGCTGCGCAGATCATTCAAACACTTGCTCACAGTATTTTACTCGCCGTAACGAGGTCAGCACGAATAGCTAACAAGTAAAAAATGTTCAGTTTATTCTTGGACAATGGATTAGCATTGCTGCAGATTCTGTGGGCGCTACGAAAACATTTGCAGTCACGATGGACATATTGAGTAGTGTAATATTTTTCTCTAAAAATGTATGAAATGGTTCTGATTTAGAGCCAACCCATGTAACACTTTATTTCATATATATACAACATGGGATTGGGTCTCACATTTAGGTCACAACATTACAACTTATTCTTTGTACATTGTGTCAGTTGCTTGGAGTAATGATAAGTAGATAACA
>JABWDY010011463.1:17110-32376 GCA_013358455.1 Thalictrum thalictroides | reverse complement strand
TTTTTTTTTAAATTTTAGCATCAAGCACAGGAATATCATTCTTAAAAGAGGACTGGCAGATAGGTCTTCATCCGTGTCAAAGGAATGTCTAAAGTTAATGAAAGATAACTGGCTTGTGAAATGTTGCAAGAATGACCCTGTGGTGCTTCTTCACTTCCTTGATGTCGAAACTTATGAATCAGTTGGGGAGGCTGTAATGGCATCTCTGTTAAAAGATGGGATAGTAGAGGTGCGAGAAGATAAAAGTATTCGACAATTTATAGAGTCCAATCGTGACACAAATGAAGGTTAGTAGAAAATTTGATCATTTATGCAAACTTGAACACACCATATGATGATCATACAAAAACATATAGATGACATGACAAACCACTTTTGAACTGAATAAGCATGTGCTAGTCATTGGTGATGATAGTTTCTTATAGTTTTCATTGTTTTATGAAAATATGAAACACTAAGAACTTGTAAACGTTGCCATAAAATAATTTGTACATTTCATTGTTTTTGGATTATCGAAGGTTATTCTTGTTGATAGTTGAAAAAGCTACCAAGAGCCAAACCATCTTATTGTTTTGCTATTTCAATGCATCATAAAGCACCTTATTTTCATCCAAACTAATTAGTCAAGTAATCCTCATTTAATTGGTTGTCTTGTCTTTGTACGCCTTCCGGGCAAATCACCTTCAGGGGAACACACTCAAAGCAGTATGTTGGAAGCCGAGGTTGTTTTCTACTGGAGAACTGTATGTAAACACTTGCAGAGTGAAGCACAGGTAAGGAAAATAATTCTTAGGAAGGATCATGCATATGGTTGTAATGAAAAAAAAAGCTCATGCTGAATGGGATTTCAACTAAACTGAGAATTGGATTTATTGTTGCAATGCTACATGTTTGCTACAACTGGTTTATGTAAGTTGGACACTTGGATAGTTGGATGCGATGTTATTGCCACCTAAGCATACGCTTGTGACTCACTATGGTCCACCTTAGTAGCCGTAATTTATATACACCAAGGGCCAAAAGGCTTATTTTGAAACAGAGCCCCAAGGGTCAACATGGAGTAATTACGCATTTACGCCTAGAATTCCAACCTTTGAGCCAACATATATTTACCATGATAAGCTTCTTATATACTACTAAGTAATAAAATTTGTTATAATCTAGTTTGTTTGGCCATCTAGAAGGTGCTTGGTCGATCAAATTTTAGTTTCTGCGCATTCATAAATTTAAAATAGTTTATCTGTTTGTGCATTATTATCTTTATTTTCTTTTAACAATATTTATGGTCTCCGTACATACTTATGTGGGAAAAATCTACATCATCTTGGACTTGTTTAGGCTTGCGTAGAAGGAACCATGTTGCGATGGTCCTAGCTTTGACTTTTGTGGTGTTGCATACTCTTCTAGACCATTGCCTAGATTGTTTTTCCTTCTACTTTACATTGAATCTTTGTAATCAAGATCAGCTGATGTTCAGTTAAGCATAGGCATGTCTTCTGTCTAAGTTGTTTTATGGATCGTAACAGGCTAAAGGTTCTGATGCTGCAGTAACTTCAGGCACTGAAGCAGCAGTATATGCAGAAGAAGCCTTTGATAAAAATGATCTTCTAGAGAAAGTTCTTCCTGCAACAGTTTATGATTACGTTGAACTTGTCAAACTTCATCTTGATGCAGGTTGGGGAATTCATAGCTCTTACGTTGCACTAGGCTTTTGATCTTGGCGAAGTTAATACTTGTCATTTTTGCAGGACCAAACTATCGTTTCACAGCTCGTCAGCTGCTATTACTAGGTGTGATGCTTGATTTTTCTGATGCTACAAGTAGGAAAACTGCTAGTGCTTTTCTGCAGGAGTTACTGCACAGGCCACTTGAGCACGAAGTTGATGTGGATGGTAACCAGTATATTATAGGAGATGGAATCCATCTTGGTGGAGAAAGGGATTGGGCTCTTGCAGTTTCAGAATTGGCAAAAAAAGTCCATGCATCTGCTGGCGAATTTGAAGAAATGGTTATTGGAGTCGTTGAGGAGCTTGCTCGACCTTGCAGAGATAGAACGGCAGATTTCATGCAGTGGATGCATTGCCTCGCTGTGACTGGTCTTCTCTTGGAAAATGTAGAATCCTACCGTTGCTTGCAAACACAGACCATGCAACCATCCGAGTTACTGCACTGCTTACTGCTTCCTGGTGTAAGTGTTCAAGTGTCCATAGAGATTACTAAATTTCTTCCTTCAATTTGCCTTTTGTTCTGAGAACTCCTTTTTTAGTTGTCGTTTCATCTGGATGTTTCTCAGTATTCTGTTTCTTTTTCAGTTTTTCCTAATATATGAAATTCGGAATGCAGGCTAATCATGTTCACTTGGATGTGAAGAGGGTAGCTTTGCGATGCCTTGGTCTTTTTGGGTTGCGGGAGAGGAAGCCAAGTGAGGAACTGGTAAAGCAGTTAAGGCTTTCTTTTGTTGATGGACCCTCCTCTGTCAGTGTCATGGCTACTAAGGCCCTGGCTGATCTTGCAATGTGGCATGGTCCACAGGAAATTGATAAAGCCATGGGATATGATATGGTGTCAAAACCCAATATTGATAGAAAGCTGTTCCCTCCAATTAATTTTTCAGACAACAATGGGCACCTAGATTGTGAATTGGTCGATCTCTTATTTGCTGGGCTTGACAGAGATTATTGGGGCGAAGTCCCAGAGACTGATGATATCGAGTCAGTTCAAGCTATTGTCGGAGAAGGTTTTGCAAAGACTCTCCTTCTTAGTGACAAGTATCCAAGCATCTCTGCATCCTTACAGCCAGTGATCTTAACTAAACTTGTCACTTTGTACTTCGGTAATGAAACAGAAGACCTTTCCAGGTGTGTAATCCGTTTCCCAGAGCTTTGTATATGTTTACAAATAGTAGTCAATTCCTAATTGCCTTTTTTTGACTCACTTGTTTGAAGGTTGCGGCAATGCTTATCTGTCTTCTTTGAACACTACCCAACGCTCTCAGCAAATCACAAGGCAAGTAACATATGTTCCAAACTTTGATGTCTTGTTTAACGAAAAATCTTACAACTAAATCTTTAGTATATAATTGAGAATTTGAGATCAGATCTCCTACTCCATGATCTAAGGTTGAAAATGTCCGGCCAATGTATTTTTTAAGGTTGGAATCAAATCCAACAGTTTCTGAAAGGCAGATGTTTGCAACCTAACACCTAGGTGTAGGAGATCTCATTTTGTTGTAAATATCTTCTCAGAATCTCAGGGTGAAGTTATTCCTTCACAGAAATATATCTCCAAAGCATTCATTCCTGTCATGCGTTCAATATGGCCTGGCATTTACGGCAACGCAGGGGGATCTCCTATTCTTATTTCTCGTTTGCGAAAGCGTGCTGCCCAAGCATCTCGCTTTATGCTGCAGATGATGCAGTCCCCTCTTTACTCCAAAGAAACTCAGATGGAGGACAGAAATGGAAGCATAAAATCACAAGAAAGTGCTGATAGTTCTGGGCAATTATCAGGTGGCTTTGATTATGGGGAGGAAGGGCTTGCCATTCGCATTGCCACAGAGGTGTGTCTTAATACTTGATCAACGTGTATTGTGTTCTAGTCTTCAACAGCATTCCTTAATTTCATAAAAACCATAGATCCTCAACTCCTTGTATGAACTTTCTATGAAGTTGTTCTGACGAAGTTGTGGATAGAACTGCATTGACTTTATTAGTTGCATATGCCTAGGATCTATGGTGCATCATCTAGTAAGAAGATTACTAGTTTGTGAAATTATATATATGTGACGCGGAATTAAAACCTTGGTTCTGTTACTTCTGTTTGAAGGTGGTATATTTCCCTGCAAAGAAGACAGCTGCTGGGAAGGCATACATGTCAGGGCTCTGCAAAATAGCTGTTCTGCTTCATTTCCGTTCATCAGAGCAGGCAGCAATTAAGTTTATGAGAGGACTTCTGAACCGCGTCATAGAATCTGTTTCGGCAGAGAAAGAAGTTGTGAAGGACTTAAAGTTTGTGGCTACACGCCTTGAAGCTCTAGATGAACGTCCAGATCAGGCTCTGTCACAAGATCAAGCTGATCTTATTTCTGGTAATGTCTTCTGTTCTCACATTTAACTTGCAAACACAGTATAAAAACCTAATTTTGCTGTTCCAGTTTGCATTTCTTACTCAAACTCAACCAAACTATTCATAATTATAGTTTAGCCAGTACTGGCTGAAAGTAACATTTTTCTACATTTATGGATTTAGATACTCTTCATTTTCTTTGGAAGTTTGGAACAACAGTCTTTGTAGCAGCTACTACATTATTCCTGGTTATTTTTAATCTAATTTCTTGGTCCTCGAATTTCGAGAGGTTGTGTACATCAGTACATTCAGGAATTAGATGGCATCTAACTGCCATTATTATATGCCTGCAACAGCATAGACTTTTATATGATTGCACATTCAACCTTAGTACAGCTGGAAATTTTATCTGAATATATTGAATGTGCTTCCAGGGATTTTAGAACTGGAAGAACCACTTGGTATGGATGATTTGACAGCAGAACTGCAAACACCAGCACAATGCTCAGTTAGACCAACTCGGTCAAGAAGAAGAGTGAGACATGAAGAAGTTTCATCCGATGAAAGTGAAACTTCACCTTCTACTGTACTTGCAACTCCAAGTTTGATAAGCACTAGGTCACAGAGGGCAAGCAAGACTGCTGCATTGAGTAAAATGACGGCTAATAGAGATGTCATTATTGAAGAAGAAGACGATGATGGTGGTAATCAAGACGAAATCTCAGATCTTTCATCTGAAGATGAATCAGAGGCCTATGCAGAATGATTACATTTCTGCCATCAGGAGGTTGAAGGCGGTCTAAACAAGGTGTACAAGTACACAAAGAACTAGAAAGGATTGTGAAAATAGAAGAAATGTAGCAGTCAGCTTGTGCTTGTCTATATTTATATCTATGTAATGAAAGGATCTTTTGATGCCCATAAACATTTTGTTGTAACAATATAACTTAATTTGGCCATTGAGTTCTGTAACTTAATTTGATTTCAATAGGCTATTGTTTATCCATTTTGCGCCTATGGTGCTATACTGCTATCATGTGCATCAAGTTTTTTTTCCTAAATGAAAACCTCTACTCCCGAGTTCAGTACTGACATAACTAGGAATTGGGCCCAAGGACCAAGTTTTTGGGCTTTAAACTCTAAAGTTTCTATGGGCCTAAAGACACAGGCTCAAATGTTCAATGGTAGCGTTGGCATTTACGTAAATACAGAAAAGAATAGGGGGTATTATTACATACATACATACGATATGGGAAATAATTAATAAATAGTGGGACCACTTCACCTTCCGTATAACCTCTTTTGGCTTCATCTTCTTTGTTCTTCTTGCGTAGAAATTTGGTCTAATGGCGTGTAGCGACAACAACAATAAACCAATTCTCTGTTTCTTCTTCTTCATCGTCTTCTAGTTATTATCAATTCAATTCTACATTTTCCAATCTCTTATTAGTTCTTCTCGATTCTTCTACTCTGGTTTCGTTCAATTCTATGTGTAAGTTTCATCTCTTCTTTCATCCAAATAAATCGATTTTGATCTCTTAGAAATTCAAATCTTTTAAAAAAAAACAGATTAAGAATCTGTATGTATTCATCTGCAAGTTTATTTACTTATTAATGTTATAGATTTCTGTGTGGAGGAAAATTGAAGTAATTGATTTAGGACATTTTGAATTGTTACAGAAACTCTGTATTCAGTATTTACTAGTTAGAAATTAGGTGCGATTTCTTCTTTTTTTCGTTTTTTATGCATTTTATCTTTTTTCTTGATGAACAATTTATAGTTAGAATCATATTGAACAATTATCTATGTGTATTATTCAGAAATCCATGCGTTTATGATGTTGAATTGTTTGTTGACCTTATCTATTTAAATGTTGAATAAAATTGAAATAATTGATTATGGAAAGAAAGAGCATTTAGCTGAATTATATCCACAAAAATAGTTAGGTGAAAGCTCATGATCAAACAAAGTATATGTCTGAAATCTGTCTTTATGATAGGGTATGAAAACTTTCTTATTCTGACAAACCTATTACCTGCTAGCTGTTTTCTGGACATTTATAGTGAAGGTGCCAGTTTTATCAAAAGTTTACTGAGTTTCTGTTCTTATCTACAGCTCAATTCATGTGCAAAGTGGATGGAGTAGACAGATGGAATTACCTTTTTAGTTGAGCTGAATCTTTTCTCTGGTGGATTTCTGCTGGTGGTGTTGCAGATTGGTTGTTGATGACATCCGTTGATTGCAGCTTCTAGAGGCTGCGTAGAACCATGTCGATCTTTTTTTGGGTGACGCTTAATAACTCATACCATGAAAAGTGGGCTTTTCGCAATACCTTATATTTGTTGAAACAGTTTAGCTGTAATCTCTACTTACAACAAAGTGAAAGGCACTGCACTGACAGTGTAAGGGCTTCCGGCTTAAGCTTGTTAGAAGTTCACTGATACATACTCTGGTCTTACATTCCTTACGTAGTTAATAATGGACAGGTGAGTAGCCCGTAGGTTAAATTTTTTTCACATTTTTATTGTTATGCCCATCATCATTTGCTGTGGGTAACAAGTTGTTTCTTGTTTTGTTTGATTTTAGATATAAACTCTTTAAAGAGCTTGGAGATGGAACTTGTGGATGTGTATATAAGGCTCTCAATCGAGAAACAAATGAAATCGTAAGTATTTTTCCTGTTTATGAAATGTAGTGGAGTTAAGTATTTTCACTTTGAATCAATAGGGCATGTATTTTCCATAATGTTTAAAGTACAGAAGCTCTTTGTTAGACCTATATCGTGATATCTAAGCACTTTATTCGGTTTTCGGTACCTTCTCGGTATAGGAGCGAATAGTGAATAATGTATATCGGGAATAATCGGGAGTTTTGGATGATTCACGTAAAATGTGATTTTTCGTATATAGGTGCTTCTCCATTTAATAAACAATGATGAAAGTCCATGATGCATATACCTATCAGTATTAATATATACACGAAGGAAAAAATAAAAAATTTAGAAAAATAGGAATAAGAAAAGGTGCAGTAGTAGTTAAAAAACAAGAAGTAGCAGTTGAGGAAGATGAAAGAAGGAGAAGTAGCAGTGGAGGAAGATGAAGAAAGTAAGAAAGAAAAGGATGAACCTGTTAGAAGATGAAAGGCTGAAGACGAAGAGAAGCGGCAGAGTACGAGTAGAATATAAAGGGTTTTTTTTTGTTTCCACTTTTCCTTCAAGGGGCTTCAGACCTGGGCCCAATTGCTTTTGTGCAGTAGTAAATCTTACATAATTAATACAAACCGAAATATTCGCTAAATGGTTTCATGACCGAGAAGTCTATTTGGATTTTGGGGCTAAATTTCAGGTTGAGGTATATCCCCTGATTCTGATCTGATTTGTTTCGGTCTACCCCAAATAGTGAAATCTCCGGATATATTGCCGAAATATCGCCGAATAGATAGCACAGGTGATTCCTGGAAAATAAAATATGCCAACAGATCCAAATTCACATGATACAGCACTAAAGTGGTACTTCATGCAAACTTGTACTCTATTTCCCTCGCATTTATACCTTAACTCTCTTTCCTCAAATTGTATCACATGTATTGTGATTCTAACCACATTTATCTGCCCATATCAGTTTGGTAACTGAAATGTGGGGAAGGTCCACCCACAATGGCTTGTTGGGATCCTCATGTTTTGCCTAGGTATATCAGTAGATCATACTTGAATCATTTACTTGTTTTTTCTTCATTTTTGTGACCATCATTTAAGTTAATTCCCACTTTTGTAGTTCTACATGAATTCAGTGGAAAGATTTTGTGTCATTACGTACTTCTTAATCTTTTTGTAGGCTTTCACAGTTGTATTGGTCAATTTTTTTCGTAGTATTGAATTATTCTCTTCCTTGTGAGAACCTAGGTGTGTTTAGGCTCCACATCGATTCCATCACAGCGTACTTTTTTAGGTCTACACTATTCACACATGCAAAGACTTCCTTCATGCACTATTATTTGTTGTTTACTAGTTGCTTACAGTATCGAATAAGAATTTACACTCTAAAAGAGATCTGATGTAATTATGATTTTTTTTTCATCTTGTATATCTGTAAATATTTTCTGTGCTTGAAACACTCACTTTTAACTGACTCCCTATTATGAAGAGATTAAAGTTTTGTTTATACACCATGATCATAGGTTGCAATAAAGAAAATGAAGAGAAAGTTCTACTTTTGGGAGGAGTGTGTGAATCTACGTGAAGTAAAGGTATGCTGCAGTCGTGTTCTATCAATAACTCATTACCAAATTTTCTGCTTGGTGATGGATTGCAAGTGTATTTGATGAACTTTTAAATGTTGTTCTTTGATGTGAATGTATCTTCTGCTTCTTGCAGTCCCTTTGTAAATTGAACCACCCCAATATTGTTAAGTTGAAGGAAGTTGTTCGGGAGAACCATGAGCTTTTCTTCATTTTTGAATACATGGTAAAGTATTGAGATTCAATCAATTAGATGAAACTTAGAGTCAGTAAAAAAGTAACGGATTTTTGAAATAATGTTTTCTTTTATTCAGTCTTTACCATATAATGACTATGTTTCCAGAGACTTAACTCTTGTTGAATAATCATGATTTCAGGAATATAATCTTTACCAGATCATAAGAGGTAGGCAAAGCCCTCTCCCTGAGGCAGATATACGGGGCTTAATGTATCAGGTCTTGCAAGGGCTTGCCTATATGCATCAAAATGGGTATTTTCATCGAGACCTGAAACCTGGTATGTTTTTTAATTAAACAGTTGTTTTATACAAAAATAAGTAAATTTATTTTCATCTGAGCATTCACCTAATACTTTTGATGCTGTAAAGAGAATTTGTTGGTGACCAATGACACAATAAAGATCGCTGATTTTGGACTGGCAAGAGAAGTATCATCGAAGCCACCATATACTGACTATGTTTCTACACGCTGGTGAGTTTCCTCATCTGCAATGCCACATATCTTGCTATACAAGAAGGTTCACTATTATGTATCTTGTTTTTCTTATATGAATTATCATTCTTGTTGTGCATGTCATTAGGTACCGCGCACCAGAAGTGTTATTGCAATCGTCATCATATACTCCTGCTATTGGTAAATGCTCTATTATCTTTTTCTTATTAAACAGATATCTATTACTAGATTCATGGTAGGTATTATTATTATTTCTCCCCTCTCCCAATACGGTGATAACTCGTTTACAGATATGTGGGCTGTTGGTGCAATTCTGGCTGAGCTGTTCACATTGTTCCCTATTTTTCCCGGTGAAAGGTAATGTTTTATCACCCGACATGGTGTGGCCCTTTGTCCTGGCATGAAATATAAAGATTGTGTTATGTTTTTTTTAATGAACACTCAAAGCAATCTCTCTTTCCGTACTAATATGTGATTTAAAATGGTTATTATTATTATTATTTTATTTTTTTGGCACTTAATAGCATGAACTGGAATCAACCCACAACTGTGTGTTGATTGTTTGCCTTCTGCCCTAATGGTTTTTCTTGTGTATGTGCAGCGAATCAGATCAACTGTTTAAAATATGTTGTGTTCTTGGTACGCCAGATTGGACTACTTTACCTGAAGGAATGAACCTCCCATCAATTAAGTTTAGTTCTTCTGAGGTCTGCCTTCCTGTCCGATAGTAGATTGGAGTTTTTAGTAGTTTTATTATTTGTTCTAACTTGCCTGTTTCTGTAGATTGCGCCTGTCAATCTCTTAGACATCATTCCCAATGCAAGCATGGAAGCAATTGATTTGATCATTGTAAGTTTGGCAGTAATATCAGATTCCTTTCTAATATTGTTGTCTTCTCATAATGAGTTTGCTGCTGAAAATATGTCTTGGGTAATGGTAATAACTTGGTTTTTTTACAGAAACTTTGCTCTTGGGACCCACGCAAGAGACCCACTGCCGAACAAGCGCTACAGCATCCCTTCTTCCATGTAATATTCTTTCTTAATAACTTTTGGTGCTTGATGCAACTCAATATAACTAACTCTTTTATTGAAATAGGTTGGAATGTGGGATCCTTATCCCCTCATGGATCCTTTTGTGTCCAAATCAGATCACAATGGTGAGTTGATTAAGAATACCTTGTGTACTTACCGTCCACACCAGTTACTCAATACACATTGTAGGCATTGTTTGATACCTTTTTTTTAAATCATAATTGACCTTAGAAGGAGCAAAGCCAAAGCTTGAGTTGAGTCTATGGGATTTTGGTACTGAATCAGATGACTGCTTCCTGGGGTTGACATTGGCATTGAAGCCCAGTGTTCCCAGTTTAGGTATGAATTTCCTAACCTTGGATGTATGACATCTTACAATTCAGTTGGCCTAGATCTTTCTCTGTCGTGGTTGGTGTCCGTGAGAAAGATATAAATTTTACTGGTTTTGAGAGCATGCAATGTAACATCCCTTACAATGATTTCCATTTTCTGGCAGAGATAGTTCATCCTCTCTCTCAAAATGAAAGGGAGGTGAGTATGTAGTAGCTGTTTGCTTAGTATTTGCATCAATATGTTTATTTAATATGCTTATGTATTACGTCCCAAGAGGAAGTTGCCTTGACGCACTTAGAAAATCTTCTCCTTGCAGGGAGTAGTGTTCTGCTCTGATTTTCAGGATCAATCAGACCAATCAGGTAACTTGTTTACCTAATCTCTAGTACATAATTCAAATGTGTAGAAAAGGTGACGAAACATCGAAAACAGATATTATGGTAATATGTGAGTTGGAGTATCTGTAATCAATGCTAGGTGTATCTGTTGTTTGATGACTTTATCCCCTCAATAAATAATTTTTTAAAAGAAAAAGGAAAGGAAGAATATATCAACCAATTCAATAATTACATATGAATTAGTGGGGGTGTGATTACAATATCCCTCTCAGAAAGAAAATTGAACTTTACTTGACTGTTACCTCGTTCTTGCTGCTTCTAATAGTATTGTGTGCCTTCTACACTTTCTATCAGTTTGGTGGTCCTTACTATCACCCAATCAAAATGGAAATGGTGTGCCGGCCATGCCTTCCTTTCCAGCAACTTATTTTGCTAATAGGTAAGAACTACTCAAACCTTTCTTCCATTTCTTTGTTATTATACTACACACTAGTTTATAATAACTACTCTACTTGCTGTTGTGAAGAATAACTGAATAAGTGAATTTAATTTGGATATGGATGTCCATATACAATATGCAAGGCAGGCATCACTATGAAATTGACTTGTTTTGTCATTGAGGATGCCTTTCTAAGCAAGTTACACGTCAAAGTGTAGGAATTGTGGCCAGTACGGCTCACGTAGGCAAGACTCTTGCAGCAAGAGAGGTCAACATTTCAGTTTACTTCTATGAAATAAATTATTAGCCTTTCTTACCTCATCATCCGGTGAAGGTAAAAATCACAAGTCCAAGTTGATCTCTCTTGCATACGTAGTGCCAAAATTGGAAATAGGTAGAAGATGAAATTTCACTATTTAGGTTTATCATGTTTGATCTTAAACTTAGTAAGATTGTAGAAGTACTCTGGCGGACATGTTTTATAATATTGACTTGTACTCTGTTGCAGTGAGATTTCAGGTCCAGCCAATGGAATACCGCAATTGGAAGGATTAAATTATTCCCCATTTGATTCTAATTTCCTAGCTAGACCATTAATGGCCATGTCCTCACCCTTTCAACAGGGTCATTTATTGTAAAATTATTTACTCAAATTCTTGTAGCTTTTACTTTTTCAATGATGTAATAAAAAAGATTATTTAGATGGCGGAGAAGTGGGAGAAGTCTCCTTGATTTTCTGAGACATTTGTATATTTGTATCTATTCAGTTCAATAAAAATTTCAACTTCTCCCCCACACTCATCCCATTGATTTTCTGAGACATTTGTATCTATTCAGTTCAATAAAATTTTCATCTTCTCTCCCACACTCAATGCATAAAAATCATATAAATAATAGTGATGTTGAACAATACCCTTCTCCAAAGTCCATCTGGATAAGCACTGAATATCACTGATTACACATTAAGTTCTGAATACATTAGATTCACCAGCCTGAATCAAACAGACCCGATCGAGTCAAAACTTCTGGATACCTCAGCAGGTTGCATTCTTCTAGTTAGCATAATAGACGGTGGTGTTTGTTTTTTTTATCTGATAGCTTATATGTTTGTTTTTATGGGTAGTTATGGGCTTACAAAATTATCTAGTAGAAAATGGTTATAAAAGTGACGGTTGCTATAAGTTCTATCTTAAGCTTAGAGCTGATAGCTAGTAGCTTATAAGCTATAATAGTTTTGATCAAACAGATCTCTAGATCAAATCGAAGGGAATTATTCCAACATCTGACGATTTTTAGACATGCCCATCCTGTAGTGTAAACACTTGCATAATTCACAAATTAAGTAGACCAACTAGTAGAATGAGCTTTACCCTAGTCAATCAGAATTCTTAGAATGATACTTGTTGATCTCTCCAACTGAGTGGAACTAAAAATATTGCTTGAACATTAACTTTAAGCAGGTGTTAACCCCCAAAGATACATTCTGAGTAACATTTTAGTAGATGTAATTTAGCAGTGAAAGAAATGTTTAACAACAATGGCAAAAAAGGTAAATCTTAATTATAAAATGATGCAGCCAATTAATCACTGCATTCATCACAATGTGATATCAAACACAACCCAACGAACTTATTCAAAACCCAAAAGAGTCTTACTGCTAGAATTCCAACATAGACCCAAAAGCCCTCATCTCCCCACCACCACTGTAAAATAAAAATACTAGCCTAACAAAATGCCTCCACTCCTGCAATCAATCAAATCTCATCTCTCTCAAACCTCTCAATACCTGTAGTGAGCAGGCTTGTATGGACCCTCGACAGGGATGCTAATGTATTCAGACTGGTCAGGTGTAAGCTTGGTGAGCTTAGCTCCAAGCTTTCCAAGATGAAGCTGAGCAACCTTCTCATCAAGATGTTTGGGCAAAACATACACCTTCTTCTCATACTTTCCGCTGGCTCTCTCATTCCATAGCTCAAGCTGAGCAATCACCTGGTTAGTGAAAGAGCAAGACATGACAAAGCTAGGATGACCAGTTGCACATCCCAAGTTCATGAGCCTGCCTTCAGCCAAAATAATGACACCAGACTTGGTATCTGGGAACACCCACCTATCGGTCTGAGGCTTAATAGTAATCCTCTTCACACCAGGGAAAGTTTCCAATCCTTGCATATCAATTTCATTGTCAAAATGACCAATGTTGCAAACAATGGCATTGTTCTTCATCTTCCTCATGTGATCAACCATAATAATGTCCTTGTTACCTGTGGTGGTAACAAAGATATCTGCATCGGAAACAACATCCTCAAGAGGCAAAACTTGGAAACCTTCCATCAGAGCTTGAAGAGCACAAATGGGATCAATTTCTGAAACAATAACTCGAGCACCACCCTGCTTAAGAGCAGCAGCACAACCCTTACCAACATCACCATATCCAGCAACAAATGCAACCTTACCGGCAATCATAACATCAGTAGCTCTCATCAAACCATCAGGAAGAGAGTGACGGCAACCATAGAGATTGTCAAACTGTTCACAAACATGAACAACAAATCAAATTGTGCATAGTCAAGCATAATGAACTCTTAAATCCAAAACAATAAATTGACTATTATAACGTTAATAGAACTAATATTCCAAACTTAATTCGCCATTACAAAACAATTTCTTCAATTGAAAAATGTCAGATCTAAAGCTTTTGTTTGACAAATTAACATTGTAAACTCTAGATCTAAATCAAATCAATTGGCTAATATTAGATCTAAAGAATTTTACTAAAAACTAAATTCAATTAAACCCTAGATCTAAATCACAAATCTCCAGATCCAAATCCACAAAATCCAATTAAAATTAGATTAAAAAATATATAGAGAATTCGAATTATACCTTGCTCTTGGTGACAGAGTCATTGACATTAATAGCAGGGAAAAGCAAAGTTCCATTAGCTTGCATTTGATAAAGTCTCTTAACACCAGTAGTAGTTTCTTCAGAAACACCAACCAATCTTTGTTTCATCTTCTGATACTTCTTAGGATCAGTTTTCAAACCATCTCTGATAATAGTAAGAACAATTTGAAACTCAGCATTATCAGTTGATGATGGATCTGGTACTTTACCAGTTTTCTCAAACTCTTCTTCAGCTTTAACACCTTCATGAATCAATAGTGTTGCATCACCACCATCATCAACAATCAGATCTGGACCACCACCTGGACCCCAATCAAGAGCTCTTTCAGTACACCACCAGTATTCTTGCAAAGTCTCTCCTTTCCAAGCAAAAACAGCAGCACTATCACGAGCAATAGCTGCTGCAGCATGATCTTGAGTAGAGAAGATATTGCAAGAACACCAACGGACTTCAGCACCAAGAGCAGTAAGAGTTTCAATTAGAACAGCAGTTTGAATGGTCATGTGAAGAGATCCAGTGATTCTTGCGCCTTTGAATGGTTGTGATGGACCAAATTCAGTTCTGCAAGAAATCAAACCAGGCATTTCAACTTCAGCGAGATCTAGTTCAAGACGACCGAAATCGGCTTGAGACATGTCTTTGACCTTGTATTCACGGCCAGAAGTGGTTTTCTCTACAATCAAAGCCATTAGAACTTAGAAATGAAGAAAGAAGAACAATATTCTCAAATGAAAACTCTTTCTCAGATCTCGATTTAGGTTTGAGAGTGAGAGAGAGAGTGGACGAGGAATTAAGCTCGGAGTGAGGGAGATATATATAGGTTTTACAGAATTAGTTCAACGGTTCAGATTTAATTTCTTCATTTTAGATCTTTTCTATGATTTTTATTTATTATAAACAATTTTAGATGATTTTATTGGAATAAATAAGTTGCGGTGGATCTAAGAAAGCGGAAACGAGGTTGTAGGTCCCACTTGTGTTTAGTAATCAAGGGTAGTGAGATCCATAGTTGAAAATATCGTCAGATTCCGCGAAATTCCGCGAGTAAATTCCGTTTTTTTGGAATTCGGCACGGTACGGTATAACGGTATATTCCGACAAAGGATTATTATTTTATTATATTTTTATAATATTTTATTATATTTTAATATTTTTTAAATATGTTTTAATGTTTTTTGATATATTTTATTATATTTTAATTATATTTTAATATTTTTTTAAAA
>JABWDY010011414.1:3730-14759 GCA_013358455.1 Thalictrum thalictroides | reverse complement strand
AATATTCTCTATTTTTCTTTATTTAAAATGTTACCGGATGTACAGTGTTTTTACTTATCTTGTTGGAAAGAAAGAGCTAGCTATGGATTTTGCCTAGTTATTTTATGATATTTACAAGTTTGCCTTACCATTTTGATATATTATTAGTGGATAATTTTGGTACCCTTTTGAATAATTTAGGGGAGAGGGGAATGAGGAAAAGAGATGACAAGAAAGAAATAAAGAAAAGGAATGTATTCTATTATTATTCTTTTAGATGGTGGTGGGGGGTGTTTAATTTATATATGCTAAAAAAGAAATGGATGGTTCTCCTAGAATCTGGAAAAGAAATGCAAATAAAACAGCTCAACATGAACATCAGAACATGCACTGTTTTACATAGATTAGAAACTAGAAAGGCTCTTTCACTCTTCTATGTGTACTTAAAATGCCCAGAACCAGAAGTCCCAACTTCCAATACTTTTGTCATGGAGAGTGGTTGTGGCAGATTCACTCTGTAGATGTAAAAAAGATCAGGAACAAGAACTGTTTTTTTCAACTTTTTTCAAAGGGAAAAAATCCTGACAACTTGGTAAACTTTGTGAAATAAAATTTTAAATTTATATTGAATGAAATGATGAGTGCTTTCAAGTTTCAAGTTGAGTAATGCCAGAAATGAAAAGAATCTAATATGTCACAACATAAACATAGAAATGAAATGAATGGATCATTGTTGAGTCCCACGTTATAAGAGGCAAAAATTCATGCTTGGTACCACTTAAAGTACAAAAGAGCATACTTTGAAGTCCTGATGACTTGATCTATTCACTTCCCATTTTTTAAAGTGATAAGCTAACAACACTATGTCCATCCATGGATCCTACCAATATAATCTTTGTCTCTCATCCTCAGTGGACCACAACGCACCACCATTATGTGACCCTTGGGCTTGGGGTCAGCTAATCATGCCTACAATATATCCAATTCACGTCAACCCTAACCGCATATCTCTATTTATAAAAACTATAAGTACAGTGGTCCTTCCATGTTTAACTCTTTGATTTTAATGTTCCCCCACCTACAATTTAATATAAACATGAGAAAAGATGTAAAAATTTTGCATCAAATAATACTAAATTTATAAAGAAAAATGTAAAATCTTTGTACTCTTAAAAAAAAACATCAAAGTTTTGCATCAAACTTAGTCATAAAATCATTGATCTAGAGTTTCGATAATATTAATTTAAGCTAACATTTAAACAAATTTTTGCACGATCACCAAACAGGGCCTTATTACCTTTCTATCCATTATATTAGTTTAAGTGTTAATTACATTATAATAAATACATTTACCAGATTTTTTTGTGACTTTCTATTACACAAGGGTGAAGGGTCATCATTACAAACTCCACTGGCAGAGTTGGGTTTTGGAGGTGGGGGGTGGTTGAGCCAATCAAGTCTAAAAGTGATATTACAATTAATATTTCTTAAGTTACCACTAAACATATTTATTTCCTAACATCAATCTTAAGAATAAGACATATCACTGTGTTTCTTCTGTTCAATTCCTTTTACTTATTATAAAGTTTTACAAGTCCTCTAATTGGAATTAGGGACCCATTAATGAAGAAAAACAAGTTCTTTATTTGAGTTTTGGTGGTGTGGGGATGTTAGTTTGCAATGCCTTTTTTACAAATTTTATTGCTTTGTGTTTGTTTATGAATTATGAGTTCGTTATATGTTATATACTCATCACTTGCTCTTATCTTTTTGTTGCAGCAATGGATCTAGGACCCCTTAATCAGTTGTTATTATCCATTACTTCCTTATCAAGATGCTATAGCCTATAGCCTCTCATGTTTCAATTATTTTTTGAAAAAAGATTAATCATTCTCCTATGATATAAACCATATGATATGATGTAATTGTTAGTGGCTAATTTGTTCTACAATTAAAAAAAAAAAAATCCCATTAGTTTTTTTTTTTTTCCTCTCTTATCATATAAATCTATGAGTTGATATCAGTGACAATTGTTAGTGGAATGAAGCATTAAAGCATAGAATATATACTTCTTGGCTATACTTTTGCAAAAGATGATAAATGCTATATTCTTATATTAGATATATAAATTTTCAGAAAATTTATTTTCATGAATAAGCAAACAAGCACCTTTATAATGACAATGAAGATTTTTAATCTGTTTGTTTATATGTACGTAGGAGGGAAGAAGACAAGTTTTTGGATTGAAGTCTGTAACCTTGGATTCTTTGCCCACTTAATGTGTTTTCAAACCTCGTAATTTTTTCAGATTAGTATTGATTAACAAAAACAAATCATATGTTGAATGAACACAGATTTTATATAATTCAACATCATCACCCAACAAAAAGGGAAGTTTGGAATTTGATTTAAACTTTTTCCTGCAGTTGTATGGTCCATAGTGACTCAAGCCACCTGACACTTTTTTCGGCAATTCATAAATTATTAGAGCCAGGCTTTAATGAAAACAATTCATCTATGGATTATTTTTTCCTTCCACTTCAATTTGTCTCAAATAATATGAAACAAACATATATATATATGTAAAATACACATTTTCTCCAAACATATGTACATGACAAATAAGCAAGCTGACAAGTGTCGAAGAAGAAGAAGAAGAAGCCGCGGTGGTGGCAGTGGCACAAACAAAAATTGCCATCGCTCTAAGAAGAGATAAGATGAAGAATGGAAAGAGAAGTCCATTATAGAGAGCTACATATGTACATGATACCTTCAATGTTTTAGTTATTAAAAACCTTAAAAGGGGGTTTACATCCACTTTCTTCTGTAGGCGTGGTTGGGGAACATTGGCATTCAAAGAGAACAAAGGGGGTTGGAATGAATTGGTTACAACTTACAATCAAACACCATTATATTTCTCATTGCTACATATATATATATAAAGACTGAAGTAGCTTAGGAGCTTTTGTTTTGTTCCTCAAGTGTCAAGCCCACACACCTACTTGCTTATTTTAGCCACAAGGAACAAAATTTTCTTGGCACATTGATGTATAATTATAAACCTAATCTTGACTTCATTTTGCTTGCTTGAGCTTGACTTGAGAGATAAAAGATTCATGCACCTGTTCCTTAAATTTGTGGATAGAAAATCTATCAATGTTAACATGATTTCTATGTTCAATGACATCAACAATCTAATTGAAGATTTGTTGAAAGGACTGGAATGGTACACATAAATAATACACACTTAGATATTTATACACTTTATTTAGGTGCAAGGGGTGTCACGGAAACAGGACAACCACTTCTTAATCTTGCAAAAAGTGCTCTTTTCTCCAGTTTTACATCAGAATCAATTACCTTCCACCTGCAGTCATTTAGCAGATCATTAGAATTCACTCTCTGTGTTTCTCTATTAGGAGAATGTAATGGATTAGATAATTATAATAACTAATAAGATTACTTACTTACCTGTAGGTGGTGATCAAACGGTGAAGAAAAACGGTCATCATCGCTTTAGCTAGGTTCATTCCTAGACAAGTCCTCCCCCCTGTTCCGAATGCGAGGAAACTGTATGGTTTTAACTCATCCTGTACAATGTAAGCACACATTCAACCATAGTGCTCAAGTTCTCAACCCTAAACGGACGTTGTCTAATTTTGTCTAAGCTTACATCAAACCGCAAAGGAATGAACTTGGTCGGGTCATGATATAGAGATGGATCTTCGTGTATTGCTCTGGCATCAATGTTAACTATCCAGCCTTTCTTGATCTTGAAACCTGCATGTACACAATACCACATTATACCAAACATTTCATCCCTGCTCATCAAATAATTGTTAAGCAGCATGTAGGAGGCCAAAATGGTCTAATTAGGTGACCAAGTTCTAAACCATACCTTCAACCTCACAATCTTTGAGTGCTATTCTTGGAAACCAGGCTACTATAGATGCCAACCTTAAAGACTCTTTGACAACCTGCATTGCACATCGCGTGTTCGTAATGTATAAGCCCAGATTTTTTTAGTGTCCAAGTACTTCAATCTTGGGTTTGACAGACAGCTTGACAGACATATATATTACCTTGTAAGCATTTGGCATCTCATTCAAATCCTCAAGTGTAAGAGATGACCCTGGTGGAGTTTTAAGAGAAAGCTTCTGCTGTTGATGCTGTAAAAATAAACATTTGTTGAATGCAAAAGGCGGTTATGTTTAAATAAAACATTTCAAACTTTTATCTTCTTACCCTAATGGCTTCTTGAATCTCTTGATTTTCATCCAAGTACTTGACCATCCAAGTCACAGCACTTGCTGTTGTAACCTGACCTGTTTTATTTGCTCTATCATAAGTGTATAGCAAGCATTACATTGTTTTAAGTGACTGTAATTGTTGTTTGGGTATATCAAATTCTGACCTGCAATTATTAGCGTTAAGATGTTCTCTTGGATTTGTGTATCTGTAAGAATTGGAGCATCATGGCATGGCGTCTTTTCCTCCTCCAGGAGAGATTGCAGAAAGTCATCATGGTATTTTTCTAAACCTTTTCGTCGCGTGTCCATCATAATCTTCAATGTGTCCATGACTCTTCTCCGTGCCTGGAATAAAAGATTGATCAAACCATTCTATATTTCTGTTTGAAGCAACTATTGATGCTAATGTATGCTTAATGCTCAAAGTTTGTATGTGATTACCTTGAGTCCTTTATAGAATCTACTGCCAGGTAACTTCAGGGGAAAGGCCAACATGGCTTCACAAATTTGTGCGACATCATTTTGCAGCTTCTCAAGTTCATTTGCATCTTCTAAACTCATCAACATCTTACACATACCATTGAAAGTTATCTACAATCCATTTCAATCACCATTAATTAATTGAAAGTATAGTAGGAATACAGTAACATACAGAAGAAGTGCATCTTTGTACAAACCTTTAGTGCATCTTGGAGCACATTTACAACATCCCTGTGTTCCCAGTTGGCGAGACTGTTCAACACCATTTGATCAAAGTGTTTGATGAATTTAGATATAGATTCTGTTGAGACCAAATGGCTGAGACGATTACGAATGAGTTGGTGTTGTTCTTGTGAAACACACAGTAAGCTTTGATCTCCAACTAGCTCTGCCATGGATCTAACATATCGTTTTGTAAAGTTCTCATCATTACTGAGTACTGCCTTGGCAGACTTAGTGCCCGAGACGAAAACATGTGTTTTCCCCAAAATTCTAGTTTTGAAACAATTTCCATACCTATATGATACATACAATCCAGTTACATGAATGTTTGTAACCAAAAAGGGAATTCTGCATTTCTGCATGCACTGCAGAGTTGCAGACTTCACACATGCATGATACAAAACGTACCAATTTCCACAGCCCAACTTTTGTTATATGGGCCCGGAAAACCCAGATATAATTGGCCTCTATTTTGGGTCTTAATGATGGCTGGAGCCATGGACTTACTGTTGCTCAAATCGTCCAAGGCCCTTCTGACAAATTTGAGGCTCCTAAAACTGTCAGATTAAAATTGTCCAAGACCCTTCTGACAAATTTGAGGCACCAAAAACTGTCAGATTAAAATTCTGATGTTTTCATTTCTTCCATTTGAATGAAAATTTTAAGTTTTGTTATATCAATAATAATCATGCTTAATTGGTCTTTATTTACTGTCCTCGCGTTCGTTATTGTCAAAAGCATGTAAGTAATTACGACAACTATCTAAGAACAAATATTGCGAAAGAACAAGTGCAAGCTAATATATTGGCAAAAATGTCGTCTCGCCTATTGAAAATTTCAAACAAGACTTGGTTAGGGGTTGGAACTTTATGGTGGATATAAACATCAAATTTCTGTTTAAGTAGTTACATGTAAATTGTTATCATCATACATGAGCACTAATATGATTTAGAAATGATTACCGAAGCCTTCGAGTCTGAACAAAATCATAGATACCCTTATTGCTGTTGTTTGCTGCAAGGAACTCAAGTGATTCTCCAATAAATGGTAATCCTAAGCTGCCAGGAGGAATCTTAACAGTAGGTTTTGCCTTGAGAAATATAAACCCAAGAATACTAGATGCCAAACACACTATGCAGAACACAAAAATTATATGCACAAAGAGAAGAAGCATGGAAGGCAAAGCAAAGACTGTCATCTTTTTTTTTTTTCCAGCTAGATGGAATCAGCTCAGCTTGATCAGGTGCATGTATGTAAGTTAAAACATATATAACATATAACACGCCACGTGTACGGTCGAAAAATGGCTACTATTTCCTGAGTAGACAAGATGTTATCATGAGTCCTCGCTAATTTCTGATTTGCACACCCACTAAGGGGTCTGTGATTGAATGGCTGACCACTTTGTGTTGGTTTGTAGTAGAAAACTTGGACACGATTTCATGTCTACATACTACATAGATATACCACTTTGCTTAATTTGAAGTTTCTGTGGGTCTGAAGGTCCAAGGTCACATTGAGTGTGCAACTTGAACATTATTTTGTGCTTGCTTTCCGATCATTTGCAGTTTTCAGCCAAACAATTTTAAAGTTACACTTCATTTTCAGTTCTTATCGATCGTCCAACCGGCCTACTTGAACACGTCTGGTGGTGGATACGCGGGAATCCTATCCTATCATTGTTCGACAAATGGTTTATCGTCATGTCTGACATGACTTTAATTGACTGCAAGTGGTTGATTTTGTCTAGTCTGATTAGCACCAGCCTGAGAGATGGACAACAATGGCGCTGCAACTAGTGCATTTAAACATTGCTACTGAGATGGGTTGTGCTACCCAAGTCCTAATCCGACCCAACTCCTAAAAGTTGAATATATACCCGAACCCAAATATTGTTTTAGGCCATAACACTACTCTGCAACTTTGACAGATTGAGTCCTAATGCAAACCTTGTCAGGTTTTGATAGTTGTGAACCTAAGCTATTCATGGTTGCTGGTTGCATAGAAACTATGTTGCGACTTTGTTTCACAATGGAAAACCACTTCTTTACTTGATAACTTCATTTTATTTGATTTTGTTTATAATAGACATAAACTCCAGATATGAACAAATGTTGTTAATTAATGTTCATAATTCATCATATAAATACATTCACATTAATTTTCTTAATACAGAAATATAGGTGATGGGTCTAATATCTTCCTTAGCTAATTCCTTGTCGACAAGTTTGCCGTAGATTTCAAATAATTCATCGATAATTCCCTCGCCAAAGTGATGGCAGATCATGGTCTCTTGGATAGCTCTAACTGTTGTCGTGACCGTGCTTCCGTAACTTCTGGCAACATGAGATTCATCCCTTTCAATCTCAAACATCTCTAGGCAATCTATTGTGAAAGAACCTTCTTTGATCACTTCATCTTCTATTTCTTCTTTTGATGGAGCATAAAAATGTACATCATATGAATCTAGTTTTTCCCTCTCAATTTGTCCCTACAACAAACAGTACTACCACATATAAAAGCCCAACAAAAATATGGATAAAGCCCAAACAAACCACTTAATAGGCCCAAGCCCATTCTATCCATGCTATTGCTAAGTTGCTAACAAACGAACCCAAGTGTTAGTGATGCATACCTGAGCAACCATGATGGCCAAGGATTGTGAAAGCAGTTCCCAGAGAAATGAGTTTCCTCTGTCAGAATGATCACAGCCTTGCCGTCCTAAAAAAACCAGAACCATCCGTCCACCAGGAATTAGCTCTTCGGATCTTGATCGGAGGAACAATGCAAAGTCATCTTGGTATTGAGCCAAGTAGGCCTCAGATACCATTGGAGAGCTTTCTTCAGATATGTACACTTTCCCCTTGTTTATAGACTTTCCTTCTTTATCATACAGCATTGGTGGAACCTACACAAGTGTATGTATAACATTTTCATCAGTTTCAGTATCATTGAGAGATTTTGCACTTATTCACATCAATTATCAAAACAGCTTTATTAAGAATATTACCTTGGAGAGCCAATGCAAACTATAGGAAGAATGAATAAAGTGCTGACTACTGCTAGGAAATAGCCTTCCATAAAAAGATCCAGGAATTGCTGATATGAAGATCAAGGATGAGTTTTCTCTTCTTTGATCTTTTCCAAGTTCCTGATACAAATCTGGTAAGGCCATGAAAATGGAATTAAAGTCATTGCTTGGAAGATCATTAAGGGATACTCGAAATTCTGGTACTGGGCGTCTTATTTTGCGACTAGTCCCCTTGACTGCATTGATGATCTCTTTGATCACTGATAAAGTATTTGGTCCAGATGAACAACCAAGATCAGCTATGGACAAGTTTTGTGGACTTGTTGTGAGGTACAGGTCTAGTATAGTCTCAATGGTTATATGCTTAACCATATCAATGGCCTTTTTCTGCAAAACATATATATAGAAGTTTATTAGTAATTAAGCTATAGTAATTCAAGAAAAAGACAGAGATTGAGTTGAGAGAAAGTAAGAGAGAGAGAGACCTGCAAGGATGAATTTCTTGCATAGCTTTTCTCACCAACACCTTCTTTCATATGGAAAACTCTTTCAACATCCATGCTAAGGTGATCAGATCAGTTTTTACTTAAAAAGAAAGTTTTGGTTTGGGGTTTTCAAGTAATGAGTTTGGCTCATTTGTCACATTTTTATAAGTCCAAAAGTGTATGTTAACCTTTCATCAAGTTGGAATGGTGACTGATTGACTGATGCATTTCAATAATTGGAACTTGTAATAGTGCTCTGGCCTGATGAGGGCTTGAAACGAACCTTCAAGCTGTCAAAATAAAGTTATCATAGAAGTTAGAATACCTTTGTCCTGCTTTTTTTACTTTGTATGATGCTAAAGAATATACACAATGCCTTTAGTTACAAACTTTTTTTTTTTCGTTTTGATTGGCAAACAGGGTTAAGGAACTCTTACCCTTTTAAATTACGTGGCGAAATTTATATCAAACAATTAGCCGACGTGTTTCAAACCTACAACGCCCTCTCCATTTTGAGAGAGGAATGCTACAGTTGAACCATAGGCCCATTCGCTTTTAGGTACAAACAATGTATAATTTTGCAGAATATGGGAAGAATGGGACCTCTATATGAAGTCAGAGCACAATCACATTGGTGAGATGACAACTTTCAGTAATAGCCATCAATCAGACAAATATTTTATATTGTTATGATGGGGTCATAAAATGGAAGTGCGACATAAAAATTTCTCCAAGGGAACAATGAACATTCAAAGTGGACGACAGCGAATCTGAGCACCTCACTGACCATATTCAGGTCCACTTGATTTCTCCCACTAAGTAGTTTAGTACTTTAGTTCAATTTCAACTTTCATTCAAATGGAACTATAGGGTCTAACCACGTGTCGGCCGCGGGGGAGTTTTACCCCCGTCTCTTCTCACACTGTGTGACAATGGAAGGCTGCGGCTGGAGAATCGGATCACCATGAATATATAATGTCAACCTACTGGCTACTGCGACGACAATAATGGTAGCTTGATTACCAGAAGAAGGAAAAAGTGTTGGGTTGATTAAGCGTGCAAATTTACTTCATATATATATGGTAAAGCATTGCCGCATTGGCTAGATTTATACATATATAATGGCGCACGCCTCCCTCGCCATTGGTTCAAGATTTTACAAAGTATATGGACTTATGGAGTGGGTTTGGCACCTTTGTGGCTTTGTTGACTTGCAAGATCTCATAATCACTAGAACATTATGTAGGAGTGTAAGACTTTTGTTAACAGGTTTTAGTTGCTGTCTTCAATAGTTCAATGTCATTATCAAAATGGGATGTTTTAAGATTCTATCAAACAAGTATATATGGAATGGGTTTTGTGAATTGTGATTGAATACTAGTTTGGCTATAACAAACTATAACAAGCCCATTATGCTAAAACCACTTTGGATTGGGTTTGAGATTTTTCTGTCACCAAAATATTGAACAAATTATTGAAATTGACAACAACGTTTGTCAAAAATTTCACTCATGACAATGTGTTTCAAAAACAACACCAACGTTTGTTTTCATTTCAATGTTTGACAACCCTGTTTAATTCCGATGCCTGAATCTGATTACTCATATGAATAAGCTGACCTGTAATATAAAAATAATAAAATAGTACACCTGGACTATTATATGCCACCTCACGTGGGCTTGAAATAAAATTATCAAACATTGTTGTCTTCGTCACCTATCTTCTTCTTCTTCACTCTTTAACCGAATTGATAAACCCTAGTTCCCAAATTAAAAAAAAATTCTTCTTCTTCCAACTACAAATCATGTAGTTAGAATTTGTGGTTGTTGGCATTTTTTACAAAACCATTGTGAAATTAGTACATTTCTCATATCTGAGTTCATTTCCTCATCTTGTACGTGTGCCCTTACCCTTTCAGTCCCTCTCTTATGCAAGTTTTGAACAGATTCAAGTTTAATCCACAAACAGAAGAAAAAGCGATCCGATCTTAAGATATATTTGAAATCAAACAGTTTATCGAGTGGTATAGCGTGGCAGGTTGAATTAAGGAAAATCGATGGTTCTGTTTATTTGCAGAAGGGTTGGCTGAAATTCATTGACCATTATTATTCTATATGTGTTGGGCATGTTTTGGTATTTAGATATAATAGAAAATCCCAATTTGATGTTCTTATATTTGATATGAGTTGTAGTGAGATTGACTACTTATGTAACTCGAAAATTACTGGACAATGCAATCAAGTTAAGGACACTCTGGTGCGTAAAATTAAAGGTGAAGATGACCCTCAATATGTGAAAATATCTGATTCTCCTTTTAGTATGTTTTTTGAATGCAATTTGTTTCCATGATTTATAATTCTGCTTGTGATTATAATGCAGATGGAGACACAACAATTGGTAAAAGTGGATCATCATCAAAAAGAGATTTTGTAAGAATGAGACGTGCAAAAACTGAAGAAAGAACAGGAGTTATTCTGTCGAGAGCCAATGCTTTTAAGACCAAGTGTCCTTTCTTCAATTTGGGAACTAGGGTTTATCAATTCGGTTAAAGAGTGAAGAAGAAGAAGATAGGTGACGAAGAC
>JABWDY010011412.1:17054-32880 GCA_013358455.1 Thalictrum thalictroides | reverse complement strand
TTTTTCTCAATTCTAGGGGCTAGGACATGAGATGCAGAACTCAGGGCAGTACCCTTTGGTTGTGAGCACCTGGCCCTTTGTAGAGGCGGTTAGATCTGCTTGGAGGGCTGTTGAGAATGGGTTGTCTGCTGTTGATTCTGTTGTGGAGGGTTGCTCTGCTTGCGAGGAGCTGAGATGTGATGGCACAGGTGGAACACTAAACTCAAGTTTCTGATATAATACACTAGCATTTTAGAAGCAAGAAATGTCAGACAAATGCCTATGATGATATCTGGTTTTGGCTGTAAGTCTGTAACTTAATTTTTCTCTAAGTGATATAGGGAGATAGGCATGAAGACAGAAAAATATTACAGAATGAAGTGTTTTTTAGATAGATTTGAGTTGTGATTGGGTGTGGTGGTATAAAAGATGATGGCAGCAACTATGTTTTGCTAGAAATTTCTAATTCTAAAATGTGTTTTATTAAGATGCTATTTGGGGATGAACATTAATGAGTTTTTATTTTCTAAGAGTTCTTCTGTTGCGGAGACAGAGGTCACCATTGAACTGTCCAAGTTTGAATTGGAGGAATCCTCATTTTCGGGATTCTTCAGATGATGTGTCGGAAGATCTTGTGGAGCTTCTGTCATTTGTTGCAGCAGACTCTAATTATGAATCCAAGAGAACTGGTTGACTGAGTGTTTTCTAAACATGTGTTTTATTTTTATGCTTTCGTTTGATGTTAGTCAAAAGTCGTAGTATTTACTTTGCTCTCTCAATGATTTGTTCAATTTTACTCAAATGTTCTTACTAATGCCTGGGTTGGGTCTGTTGGCATATTAGTTTTAGCGTTTAAGTTTTAACCTTTTTTGCCGTATTATACACATAAATGCACCAAAGACCTGATCTTCTGAAGTCTCAATTGTATAAGAATTTAATTGACAATGATATTGTGGTTATTGAATAGTCTTATTATATGTGCTGGATTGTAGATGGTATAATATTTATTAATACATTTCTCTGTAAATAGTTGGTCCAGGTGGAAGTCCAGATGAAAACGGAGAAACCACAATTGATGCTTTGGTCATGGATGGGGTAATAACTGTTTACATATGTGTGCACTTGTTATAAGATTTTCCTTGATATCCACATCCATTTGAAATGACTGTCAACCGTCTATTGCTAAGGACATGGGTAGACAACAATGGAAGTTGGAGCCGTTGCCGCCATGAGATATGTGAAAGATGGCATTAGAGCTGCAAAACTAGTGATGCAACATACACAACATACTTTGCTTGTTGGAGAAAAAGCCTCAAACTTTGCTATTTCCATGGGTCTTCCTGGACCTACTAACCTTAGTTCTCCAGTGTCCACAGAAAAATGGGTTAAATGGAAAGACAGTGGCTGCCAGCCCAATTTTTGGAAGAATGTTCTCCCTGCTAATTCTTGTGGACCTTATTATCCAAGGGAGCTTCCTTCTGTTTTGGAGGGAATGTGTTCCAGAGGAAGTTTGAGTGGCTTTCCATCTACTTCTTCTCATATAGGTCTCGAGAATCATGATACAATCTCCATGGCTGTTTTTGATCATGTAAGACAATCTTTACTGCTAGGATTATTGAAGTTTTTACCTTCTCATAAATGATTGTGTGCTTTTTGTGTAGATGGGACACATTGCAGTAGGTACCTCAACTAATGGAGCTACATTTAAAATCCCTGGCAGGTAACTGGATCAGAAGTTTTGCCTGTTTGACAGTGAAATATATGAAATGCACAGATGGTTTGCATTTCTTTTGAGCTATCCTTTTATCTGTGTGAGTGTGAGGATGAGGAGGAAAAAAGGAGTTTAGCCGTGTAGGGGATGCATTTTTTTGGGGTTTCCCAATCTAACCATTAAAAGAAACAAGATTGGATTTTCTATAGACAGTTATTCCCAATACCTCTTATTGATCAGCACATGCCCATGTCATAGCAGATTAGCCACCGAACTAGTAATAAGTTTGCAGAATCTAGTGATAGGTCACACGTATAACAAATCTGTGAATAAAGTATAGTGTCTGTTTCAATGAAAGTCTTTGCACTTCCAATCTGCATCTGTGATAATGCTGCAAGTTAATATAATAATAAGATTGTAACCCTTCAAACTACATCAAACAGGATTACAAAAGTCACCTTGTTTGAAAATAGACTTCATCTTGTGTGTTTCCTTGCATGCTAAATATACAACCCCTAGTTTCTATATAATTTAAGATTACTGCGGCTGCATGTTACCTTTGGCAATTATAGTTGATTCACTTGGTAAAGTCAAAACTGACTTAAACGCATTTATCTATAGTATGGCCGCAAAAAATATCTATTGAACCGAAGTTTATCTAACATGCATTAATTGAGGAATAGAAATCTGAACTTGCGAGTTGGCTGGTGATTCTGATGCATGCCTTATAATTTCTTTTCTTCTATTTTTGTGGTCTAGGTCTCTAGGAATCCTACTGTAAGCCTAATAACGGCTTCTTGATAAGATGATGATAATGTCAATCTTCAAACTTTGATCTCTTTCAAACCTGCAATAAACAACTAGTTTTATCCAGTGGATTAACACTCTGATGATCAAGTTAGAATAAGTATGATGAAGAAGATGAAGTTTAGAATGAAAATGAATTAGTTACCTAAATTATGGTTATGTTACCCTTATATAGCATTTCGTCACCGCCTACTTTTCATCGTTGGATCTCTGTTTTGATGGTTTTCCACTAGCAACGTGGCCCCTTCTGCATCACTTATTTTGGGTCGGTTATAACCACCTAGCCTTCTAGACCTTTTTTTATTCCTATGCTCCCATATGTTAGCTATTAAGTATATACTGTTACCCTATGAAGGTTACAACTAATTAAGTACCTCTTACGATTAACTGATCATTAACACCTGTCTATTTAGTACTCCCCTGTGACCTTTTAGAACCTCACTACGATCTTGTACCTAATACTCCAGAACTATCATATCAAGTGTACATTGTGAGTTCCTTGCTTGCCACCTCACAGTACCCCTTATGGTACTTACATTAGAGTGAAAGTATTAATAAGAGAGCTGAAAAGACAGACCATGCCTAGTAATAGATGAGTATCAATTGAGCGGGAAAACAAAAATTCAAAGGAGGGAAAAATTACCCAGTACAAACCGAGTGTACGAGTTAACCGACATAATTGGAAAGAAAATTTTCAGAAAACGGAAAGTCTTTCTCTAAACTGATATCTGTCATGGTTATCGATATAGAGAGGAGGCGATGTAAGTACCATAAGTAGGAGTTCACAATGTATACTTGATATGATAGTTCTGGAGTAATAGATACAAGATCGCAATAAGGTTCTAGAAGGTCATAGGCGAAGTACCGAATAGATAGGTTTCAAAGATCAGTTAATCGTAAGAGGTACTTTGTTAGTTGTAACCTTCATAAGGTAACGGTATATAATTAATAGCTAGCATAGGAACAAAGAAAGGTCTAGAAGGCTAGGTGGTTATAACCGACTCAAAATAAGTGATGCAGAAAGGGCTACATTGCTAGTGGAAAACCCTTGGATCATACAGAGATCCAACAGTGCAAAGTAGGCGGTGACAGAATACTATATAAGGGTAACAAAACCCTAATTTAGGTAACTAGTTCATTTTCATTCTAAACTTCATCCTACTTCTTCTAACTTGATCATCGGAGTGCTAATCTACTGGATAAAACCAGTGATTTGTTGCAGGTTTGAAGGAGATTGAAGACTGAAGATCGACATTATCATCATCTTATCAAGAAGCCGTTATCAGGCTTACACCTACAGTTGCAACATTCGCTATGGCTGTTACACCAGTGAAGTTCCTGTTCAGTGCACCTTGTAATATTTGTAGTCATAGATAGGTTGTTACAGAAGGGTATATATTTTTCCAACCATTCTTCTCTTCGTAACTGTATGGTGGTTATTTTGTAATTAGATTATGACTACTTAGTGTCTGTCTCAAGTAGTTTATTGTACAATAATTACAGTTTCTTTATGACATTATTGCCATATAGAACAACTAGGTACAGATGCATGTAATTAGATAATGTTATATGACATCGATATGTTCACTCCTTTATCATGTTCCCTCTTTTTTGTCTTAATCTGGTGGCCAATTGAAGCCTTTGTCCATGATTTCATGCATGGTAGGGACAATTTGTACTTAACAGCTAACTGATTTTGGATTCCAGGGTTGGTGATGGACCCATAGCAGGATCTTCAGCTTATGCTGATACAGAAGTTGGTGCTTGTGGTGCAACTGGTGATGGTGATATCATGATGCGCTTCCTTCCGTGGTAATTTAACTGATCTCAGAATGTAAAATTTTCTCTTATTATTACCATTCTGACTAGTTGGATCTGGTTGTTCTCATTTTTTTTAACATATTTTTTGGTTAAAACATCAGAATATATAATATAAGCCTTTCCAAAAGCTTAGTCTTTGGTTTTCTTTGTTTGATAAACGATAAAATTACTGTAAAATGCAAAAGTAATTGTAGTTTGAGGTGACTTACAAAGAACAAAGAAAGAGACAATTAAACACTATATTCAAAGACATGATACTCCCCAAAACTCTGGCCGCCACATAAATAAAATCTCGATAACATGCACCCTAAGTGGCCAAGTTTTCTAGGTCCCCAAGACTAAAGTGAAAGTGCAGCTCAGATAAACATAGCTAAAAATAGACAAGGGACAACAGTGACAATTACATCTTCACTCTTCTATTCACAAGGTAATCAATTGTAAGAATGCATTGTAAAACCGCATACGGAGAGAAGGGGGTTTTGTCTGGGACTTCTGATCCTAAGATTCTTGCCCCGTAGAAAACTGGGATTAGGGACAACAGTACTAGAGGGATGATAGAATGCCAGGGCATGAATTAAAATGACTGAAGAAATTCACTGTCTTGCCAGGAAATAATACCATCCTCACAAAGCTGTATGTTTGAAGTTAGTGCCTAGGTATTATGGAAGCTAACATGATGATTGTATAATCTAAATTGTAATACGGTGACATTGATGGTTGCATGGTGAAAACTCTGAAGATCCTAATGCTGATGAAGTATTCATTGTGTACATCATGATGTTGATGGTATCATACATTTTCTTGTAGCAGACTCCTTGAGCTTATGGTTGTTTTAACTTGCAACAGTGTAATGACACTTAGGGGGCAGGGGTGATGCAATTGTTTAAGTGGTGGTTTAAGTAGTAGTGCTGTTGAGGTGGAACCATCAGTGATCATAGCAATGGTGATGGAGGTCGTGGTCATATATATAGAGGTTCTGGTGTGATTAATGATGGTGTAATTGATTGGGTTTGTTTGTATCAGTGTGATTCTATAATCTGACCAGGAACTGCATCTAGTGTATAGTCACAATCAGATTATGTTCTAAGTCCAGTCCATTACCAATGAGACCAATATGCATTATACTTACAAATGTATACAATTTCATATAAACATTTCTTCACCAATCTTCTGTTCACTACTTCTTGTTGGACCATTGGAGCCCTAGAACTAATTAACTAATCATCAGAGTGAAGTGTAAAACCAAGTGGCATACCTCAAATTTCTTGATCTGGTTGGATTCCAGGGATCGAATAATTACCTGAAGTACAAATGTATGCAATTGCTGATAAATATTAATCTTCCTGGTTATAAACCCATTAAATACTTCTACGTCTATTTTAAACTCGTTTTTTGTTCTTTTATTATTTCCTTCAATAAAGACTTTCATCCTTTTCAAATAAATATTTGAAGGAGAACTCGTTGATTTCTTGCCCAGTATTTGAAAGAATGCATCTTCAATGAGTGTCCCCCTCCCTCCTATTATGACTAATTGATATCATGTTTTTTAGGTTTCATCTTACTGTTCCTTGTTGATTTCAGTTATCAGGTTGTTGAAAGCATGAGGTTAGGGATGGAACCCAAACTTGCTGCGAAAGATGCAATAATGCGTATTGCAAGAAAGTATCCCGATTTTGTTGGAGCCATTTTCGCTGTTGATAAAAATGGGGTACACGCAGGTGCATGCCATGGATGGACATTCCAATACTCTGTAAGAAGCCCGGTCATGGAGGATGTTCAAGTCTTCACTGTACTCCCTTGAATGTTTGCATACAGTTTGCCAAGCTAAATGGGATTTTCTCAAGTATTTTGCAAGTTTGTTTTTCTTATCCATGTACTCTTCTTACACCATCTCTTGTGATTTCTCATCAATATCATGGTTTACGGCTGAAATAAAATTGTTGACTGCTGTGGGATGTTGCATGCCTTTTTTTTCATTCTTGTCGCTTTTTGTCTCTTCTGATGGAAAATTAAGATGATGCGTTTTCAAACAATTAATTTTTTCTATTATATATAGAGAGGTTGTACTACAACTTGTGGCCTAACTCATACCAGGTATTCAGTTCAAGATATGCCGATTCGCAAGGCCACGTTTGATCACCCCTCTTCTTGTATCAAAGCCTCTTATATATGCCTGCAAGGCTGCAATTAGGATTAATATCATTTGTTGCAGTTCAGTTAGAAAACCATTTTTATTGCATTTTAGCAAATCAAACGAATATACTGTAGTATTCACATTTCCAAAAGTATCAGGTGCAAATTTTCAAGTGACAAACTTGGACAAGTAGGGTACAGACATATTGTAACACTGCACATAATGAAGATCCCGCGTCTAGTTGAGAAAAGCTAACATATAGGTCTGATTCAAATCTGCTATCACAGCAGATGATGCAAACAACCATGGGGTTCGCTATCTTGGATTTGAACAAATTTTTTGGACAGCTTGACCAGCTGCAAAGTTAGCCATCTCTCACTTATGTGCATGTTTGTGATTTCAAAATATTTACGCAAACCATATTCACATTGGACTGGAGGTTCAGTGTCTATAAAAGCTTTCAAAGAAACAACCTACACAGGAATTATGTCAATAGACAGAGAAAACGAGATATATGAAGAGCATTGATTAATAGGATCACCTCTCTACAGAAAATTTGGAAAGAAACATTCGATATAGAGCTTCTAATCTGCAGCTTTAAGCATTTTCCATTGCCTTCAACATTATTAGATTACAATTCTCACCATTTATGTTAAGTATCTTATGAAACTTACAGATGAGCCTTCAAATAAAAATTGGATGGAAACATACTATATTACTTTTCTTTTTCTTTAGGAGGTGCATGTGAAGCCAGCAGGGGGTAAAGCATGAATTGGAGCAGTAAATACGCCGATCAACAGGAGTAAGGCATCCTGAGTTCAAAGCCGCAGTAATAGATATATACAATCAGATGTACATTACAGAAAATTTGCTTACAAAATGCTTGTATTGAACAATATAACGAAGCTATCAATGTATACATGTCTGTAGATCACAATTGATGCTACACAACTTACTCAGGTGGGATGTTACCTCCATGTGACCCAATCTTAGTGCTGATATGATGATAAAACGTATGCAATGTACCAGTTCCATAAAGCACCAAACCTCTGAAGAGAATCCAAACTGAATAGGCAAAGAAATTGTCAGTTCCAGTAGTGGAAATGGGTGGTCTTGAACCATGGCTTGGAGTGATAAAATGCGTCCACCTTCCAGATTTCGAGCCACTCCATGAAGCTCTTACTTTTACACTTACTGATCCAAGCAATGGTACTAGGACTACAGACCTAAAGTACCTTCTAGAAACGACGCTTCTAAATTGTTGTAGCTCAAACTCTGAACTGCAAGACATTACTAGAAATTTTGCTGCACTCTTCCCTGTTGATCACGGTATTCTGGCAAAGTATTAAGTGAACTTATTCCTCTTTGTGACTATAATAATGGTTCTTAGACGAAAAACGTTCCAACCACTGTTTCAGAACAGTTGGATGTATGTTTACAAGACGATCTATGAACTTATTTTCAGAAGTGGCAACTATGCTTGCAAGGGAGTAATCTTTCTTCTTGAAACCCCTTTCTTTAAGCCACATGTGTATTCGATATCTGGGCTTCATCCTATTCTCTAAATCAAAACACAAAAATCCAGGAAAAATATCCAACATCTGCAACGTGCTGCCAACGTCATTGAACAGAAAATCTAGTTTCTGTTCGACCACTTCTGGGCTTTGGTTGAGGACTTTTGGCAAAAGTTTTACCATCTTACAGAGCTTAGGAAATTCAACCCCTACATGAAGAAGATAATTGAATCGCTCCTGTAACTCGCTCTGTGTTCCATGAAGGTTTGAATAGGTCTTTAGTGTAAAATGATTTTCCCCGAAACCAATCCCAAGCAAAAAATTCAACTTACCCATTGCGTGTTTACGGGTTTTTGTAGATTGGATCCTTTCCACAAAACTTTTGTAATCATTCTCCAAATTTTCATCCGAACTACCAATAACAATATTACCTAAGAAGTGATGATTCCCATTCGTGATCTTATCAAAGAACCATTTATGTGAATCTATTGCTCGCATCGAATGAGGTAAATTTGCCAACTTGTTTTTCCCCAAAACATAAGGATAGTCAAGAGCTATGGCATTTACTTCCTCGTCAGTCATACCAAACTGTTTCAAAAGTTCCATCATTGAAAACACCTGGCTCTCCAAATCGAAATGTAGAATCTCTGGACAACGAAGAAGTAGCATACCAATTTCCTCCTTGTTAGCATCCAATCTTTGGAAAAACCCAACCTTTTGTATCAATTCCTCTTCAGAACACTCGTGAAACACATGCCACCTCTTACCCATCATCTCAAGCACCTCTTTTTTCTCACAACCAAGATCGATAAAAACCATAACTTTCCTACAAAATTCATAACAAGCATCCACATTGCCTTCCACAGAACTCTTCATATCACAATCAATAAAAACCCTTTTTAGAACATCAAACAATGCATCAATCTCAATAGACATTTCATCATTATCCCTCAAAACAAAAGGAAAAGCCAAACAAATACCAACTACAGAACAATTATCAAACCCCAGATCAATAAACCTATAAAGTTTAGCACTTAAAGCTTCAGAATCCTTACCAAAAATCGCATTCTCCTCCTTATAAAACATTCCAAGCTTATTCCAAGGAAACCCAAACGAAGAAAGCACATTAGAAACCTTCAAAATTGATTCTTGTTCAGATAAGAAAAAATTAGTAGCTGGTAAAAATTTATCAATTTCTTCAAAAGGGATTCCAATACTTTCAAGAAAAAACTCAAATTCATTAACAGGATGGTATCTAAGAAACCTTGGGAATTCATTAGAAAACTTAGAAGGCCAACATTCAACTTTAGAAATAAGATTAGATAGAGAAAAAAGAGAGTTTTTACTAATACGTTCTGCATAAATAAATGATATAGATCTAGTTGTATGAAGATAATCTGTTAAATGTTTTTGGGCTTCATGTATAATTCTTGGTCGATCTTTCCATGGGATTTTGCGAAGTTGTGGGAGTTTTGGACGAGAACTGAAATGTCGAGAAATGGGGATTTCGTCAAGAAGGGAAGTGAATGTTTTACGAATGAAATGCATCGTAGATTTGATTGAAGGGTTGAAGGTGGGGTTTTGGTAGGGTTTTAGAGTATCAGAAATTTGGGAATTTTCATGGAGAAGGAGCAAGCAGCTCAGGCGCTCAGCTCAACTTCGTTAGGTTCTGTTTGGGTAAGAGCATCTCCAAATGGTTGGGTTAAACTCGAAGTGCGGTTTGAGTTGGCAGAAATCAAGCGCCCCAATGGTACTTTGAAGTTAGAAAAATGTTTGGTCAACTGGTCAGAATACATTTTGACCTAACATGCTAAATGATGACGTGTCCATGCTAATTTAGTTAGCAATAGACACTCTTCCTTCAATTAGATTTGAAAAATACTACAGAAACATCTGCAACTCTATACTCACTACTAGCCCTGTAGCACACACTCAAAGTCAGTACAGATCTTTCTAAAACTGACTGAGTTGAAGGAGGAAGTGGAACGATCGAGCTGGTTACATTGCTGACACCAGTTTTATATTGAGAGAAGTTGATGATGAAGAGAAGAAGCAAGCAATTGGTTATCACAGCTTTTGGGCTTATCACTTTCCCTCAGTCGTGAAAAACACGCGTATTTGCAGTGACTGTCATATCAGGATCAAATTCATCTGATGATCATCTCCTAAATCCTAATGTTCTGGGAGGGCATTCATTTATCGGGACAGCAATGAACAATCCTTTTCGTCATTTTGAGGCCGGGTGGTACATGATATGCTCATATGGCTCTCTAGCTAGACTGCTTTTTTGTCACTGGGGATGCTCGATCTATAGCAGTAAATTTATAATGCTAATATGCTGCAATCAGATATTTTTATTTGTTGCATGATATTCAGTTCAATCGAAAGCCTTTTTATTGCATTTTCGCAAATTAGGATGTAAATACTCTTATGAAAACAGATCAAGAATGATGATCGATTATCATTTAATTATTATTATTGCATGCTTAATATAATTTTAATTACAATCATTTCCACCAAAAATCATATCAAGAAATTAAATATATAACTCCATTATAGCAAAATAATGTTCATCGATCAAAATGTATTTATTATTATTTCATACTTTGTAGAACATGATATATATAACTACGATCTATGGACCTCCTTCCCAAATATTGCAGTATTCCATACAGTCTTTAGTACATTGATATGGAGGGTTGCGTAAATTGCACTGGTCCCTATTTATACAATCTTGCAAACATGGATTAACTTGATCTGCTTCAACATACAAGATATATATGGAGATCAAGAGTAAAGCAATCACAAGCCTGGAGTTAGCCATCTTAATTTCTTTCTAATCAGATTGTGAAAACCTGAGGCAAACACATTATATATATATAAGTGTTTAGAACCAGGAATTGAATGACAATATTGTGTTATAAACGCGGAGATTCTAGTAATTACATATTTGATTATTCCATCATGATCTCAAATCTTTATTTAATTTATTTATTCATTAAAACTAAATCTTTATTACATGTTGATAAAATTACTACCATGAATTGTTTTAAACATAGTTGAAAATATCCGGTGACGAATATATCTGTTTTTTCAGAAATCTTGCTTTTCATTGTGATTACTCACTGTTACATGCCTTTGCTGCAGTTTCTGAGTCAGTTTCCACCCACAACTGATCCCATGCAACTTGCTTTTTAGCTTATCATTGTTGCTTCTCAAAATTGCACTGTAGCTTCTATGCTTGTAGTGCACTCAGCTTCATAATGTTGCCTTGCCAAGCGGCCAAACCCACCAATATACACCCAAAACCTAACTATTATGCTATGCATGGTTTGGTTTCTGAATAGCACTCCTCACTCCTCATCAGCCAGCTTGACCTGGATTTCCTTGAGATGCACCATCTGTATAAGCCCTGGTCATATTCTGGGGTGGAGGTAGCCAGTAGCATTCCACAATAACCTTTGGCTTCCTGCTTTTGCTCTGTAGTCTGCACTTTCAAATTCACAAGCACCTTCTTACCATAACCAATAAAACTGACAATGACCCTGCTTTCCACAAATCTGTCAAGAGATGGCTCTTTCTTTCCTTCATGTTAATCATTGATTGTACATTTCCAGGAGGTCTTGCATGAGAGAGCCACTCACAAAGAAGTTTTCATAGCTGATTTGGCACAGAACATGAAAAGAACAGGTGGTGACATACTCAAAACTCTTGCTTACACAAACAATAATATGAGACAATAGGGATCTTCATACTTTGGAGAGACTCATTTTTATCAATAACTTTGTGCAGAATTTTGCAAGCTAGTGCTTTAGGCCTTGCGATGCAGAATGGAGGAACTCCAATATCTAGCCCATGGTGGCTGAATTGGTTTTCTGCGGCTTGCTTCATGATGAAGAAGAGAAATCACCTGAGCTGTTGTAAGGCCAGACTCTTTCATCGATCGATATTTCCTTCTTCTGGTAGCTTAACATTTTTTTGGATCAAGTTAAATGACATGCACTTGTATTTCTCTACAAGTTGCATATAGTTTTTGGCTCTTGGCTAGTTATGATACCAATGTACCCCTCATCTCACAGAAACAAAGACTACATGCAAAAAAAGCATGTCTTCATACTTGCTGTTGTTCTACTGGTTTTTGCAAATTGCAATGTACATGAGATCGATCGCGTGCTAGCTACTGCATAGCTCGAAACAAGCTAAGAGCCTCTATAACCATTGGAAGTCCCCCTCTTGGTGAAAATCAAACTTGGCGCATGGCACTGTTCTGTTGTGCAATGGTGGACAGATGACACTGGTGGTTTTTTTTTTGACAATTAAGAATTTATTGACTAAAAGCTTCCATAAATGACCATACAATTGAGGCTGCTACTGCTGACTCGTGGGTATGGAGAAGGGACAAAACAGGTATCTTTAGTGTTAAAAGCTCTTATGAGTTTGTTCTTCATCCTGAAGGAAGAATCACTCCGATCTTGAGGTAAAAAGTCTTGCTTACATTTGGTGTCAACTCATCTTAAGAAGGGTAGAGTACTCCGGCTTACATTTGGTGTCAACAGATCATGCATGATGCAGATAACAATCTTTTCTTTTACCATGATCAACATGTTGTCTATATACTTACTTCCCTGATCATGCTGCATGTTTAACTTGTTTTCATCCAGCCGGCCAAGCGATCCTGTCAGAGTTAGTTGTTGAGATAAAAAATTAGAAACCGATTTGAAAAAGGTCATCCCTTGTGAGTTAGGAGGTGGGACAATGTTTGCACCCAAAAGAACAATGTCCTCTAGCCCAATTTGCCGATTTGTTATTGTATAGGCCCAACACAAGGTTACCCACAAGTCCACAAAAAGAAAACTATGGCTTGTGGGTTTCATGTGTGCTGGGCCAATGGGGGTATGACTTTCAAGCTAACTGTAGTGTCTAGACCAATATGTTTGAGACTAGAGGATCCAACATCTGTAAATTGCAGTCCATGTTCTAACTCAGGATGTGGGTTGGGCCGTGGGCCAATGGAGTGGACTAAATCATTACAACAATTGTTTGGGCCTGTATCCATCCATTAATGATGACAGTGACCGATTCGGATTCGGAATCATTGTACCAGTTGTAGTTGGTTTCGAAGTAAGAATAACACTCGAATTCTGATTACTAATTTACTTGATGAGGTGGTGTTATATATATGTGTTATCAATCATACCTTCTAAGCACACAAAACACAACTCGATCAGCTCTTATCATACTCAACCTATAGCTTTCAACAACATAATTATTACTTGCTTCAATAATTCTCTTTCAACTATATTCATCAAGATGGCTTCAAGGTTCTTTAATTTTGTTCTTCTTCTGTCAGTTTTCTCTGTTCTAGTTCTTCCTATTAGAGGAGGAGAAACATCCATTGCTGTTGATCATAACAACAATGAACCAGCACAAATCCGTATTGATACTGAGAAGATCTCTCAAGCCCTTTCGGATGCAGGTTATCTTTCCATGTCTCTAAGCCTAGAGGTTGCTCTCCCTACAGTAATCTCCTCTACCACCATCAACACTTCTTCATCAGTCATCACCATATTTGCTCCACCTGATGACCCTTTTTACAAATTCAAGTACTATCGTCAACCTCCTATAACACTTCTTCAATACCATGTTGCACCTACCAAGTTGGACCAGGAAACTTTGAGATCACCAGCCGCAACTCCACATGGCTCCAAGATTGATACCTTTCTTCCTGGTCATCCTCTTGTTGTTACTACCCAACATAATACTACTGAGGCAGCTGCTTCTATTAATGGAGTGCAAATCACGCAGTGGAACATCTACAACGATGGAAACGTAGTTGTTCATGGGGTGGCTGACTTTTTTGATCCTGCTTATCAAACCATATTGTATCCATGGTTTGACCACAGTTCGTGCAACAATAATGTAACTAATAATGTCTGAACCTCAACTGAAGGTTCTGGAGATGGTGCGCATAATTGGTTCGATTGTGTCTTGGTGATGCTGGTAGCCTGGTACTAGTGTAATAGTTGATTTCAAATTAAGCTTTTCGGTTTGCTTATGTAATATTAATAAGTTGAATGTAACTCAAATTTTTAATAAGTTTGCTTATGCTCAGCTTATTGGCCTACTCCAAGGGAGACATATGAGAGCTTAAGGCATACTGTTCCACACCAGTAATCAAATACCTCGATCTGTTGTTCAAATTAAATAGGGGAGTTAAGGAGCTAGATTCAAAGTTTCCGCATGTTAACAATCATCTGTGTTTGCTCTTCTATACACACCTTCTCAAACTTTTCCGTTCCATAGAGAACTCTTCTACTTACAATGCAGACCAAATATTATTTTTTGTTCTTCACAATCCTGATCAGTCTACATTATTCAAATACATCACAATGCTTTAATTTGTTGCCACAAGCAAACGTTTCAATATTGGTACTGCTGTATGAACAAAAGTAATTATATTATACGTTTCGCACAAATAAGTTTCCTGTGTTTACATCATTTAAAATTCATCCTCTCCATCATAATCCACAATTCCTGGAGGTGCACCATTCCCATGAGTAGGCTCATGCAACTTCTTCCCATGAGAATTCAATCTTAGTTATTTAAACTTACAAAACAACCCTGCCTCATATGCAGTGATAGATGTTAGCAACCACAATGAGCAGTTTAAACCCATCCATGTATGGTTTTAGACTTGCAGTTTTAGAAATAGTACTCGCACTTTGCAGTTGTTCTTTGGTTTGCGGCAGAACTCACCCCTTTGATAGAGTACAAGTGCAAGTGCACAATTTCTTAGCTCCAAATCACAAGTTGAATATTCATTGCAAATCAAAGGACAACGATCTTGGGTTTCACCCACTTGCTTATCACCAATATTTTTCGTGGCATTTTAATGTTAATTTTGGTAGATCAACACTCTTCTGGTTTCATAAAATTGTGTTGCAGAGAAAAAAAATACCAGCTATGGCATTTGAGAATTCAAAACCTGCAGGCCTGTTTTCGATGCAGGATGAAGCAATGTACGTAGCTAGAAAAGAAGAGCTGTCCTCCTACACATTGGTTTAAATATCCTGGATTTTGCTTAAAGAACTACATGTACTTTTATATCTTGTATTATATATATTGCCATACGAAAAATAAAATGATAGCATTTAGATGAACAATTTCCATATATGATCTTTAGGTTGTGAAGATGTACTTCTTTACAACACTAATAGGCACAATGTTATCCAATTTACAAGCATACACTGGCGCATGTTTACGTTTATTAGTAAAGTATCATCATAGCAGAAACTTTTACTGATGGACTCCACAGTCTGACTGCTTCCCTGTTGATGATTTTTCCGGCCTGTCTTCTTACTGGTCTCTTTTACTATTGAAATCCCAATGACCTGCTAATTAAGGCGATAGCCCTTGCTTAGGGAAGGAAGTAAGGAACAGGTCAGGTTTGGATTTAGCCTTTGCCTGTTGAATGGATAAGACCCTGAGCCTGACTCGATTTTATAAATGTAACATCTGAACATGACCTATTGCATGCATGCCATCGATCTCTGCCCTGATGATAAGTGTGATAATGTAAATGTAAATACAAATGGAGTTGACATCGACATCTAATACTTACTGCGAATGGCATATTCAGAAGGATGGCTGGTATCTTTACCACCCATATAGAGATAGACTTCCGGATAGGATCTATACATGGCAACAACATTTGAGAATTCAAAACAGGACCATTCTCAAGAAACAGTGAGGCCATTATATTTAGCTAGAAATTTGATATATAGATCTTGAATTTGTCACATTATTATATCGCGCACCAAAAGAAGCACATAGAATGTAACACTATAAAAATTGAATCAT
>JABWDY010011402.1:0-12964 GCA_013358455.1 Thalictrum thalictroides | reverse complement strand
AAATGACAAACAAACTTCAATCATTTTGATTCTACTTTCAGCTTCTTTTGCCTCATGTGAGCTTGTTTCCTTGTTCATCTTATCTACTTCACGGCGTTCTCTCTTCAACTTCTCATAGCTTGGTTTGTATGATAGTTCCATATCACCAACCAAATGCTTGTTTCCTTGTTCATCTTTTCTACTTCACGGCATTCTCTCTTCAAAACTTCTCATACCTTTTGGTTAGGATTGTAAATCTTGCCAAATTTTTTTTTCTTTCTACTGCGTATGTTGTCTTCATTGCTTCTTTCCTTGAGCTGTTTTTCAGGAAGTCTATGTCTCCGACTTAGTAAGTCCATCGGCGGAAGTAACCAGCTCCATCCTTGGGACAACTGTGCCAGATCTTTTCAGCCATGGTGCACAATACTTTAAGAATCAAAAAATTATATCTGTGTATCCTCTTGTGTGTGGTGTGTGAGCGCATTATATACTTTATGCTTTGGATGGATGCTCTTGCAAGCGCTGTTTTTAGTCGTAATTGTCTTAGAGCAGAAAATGAAATTGGCAGGTGTTGTCCAATGCCCAACAGTACAAAGTGGTACCTACCAAGATAGAGAAAAAAAAAACTGCTGCAACAAGATGGCACATAAGATATCTCGGATACCTAACACAATTTGTTAGCTAAAAATGCTTAAGAACATAGTAACTTGTTCCCTCTTGGTGGGGTATGGGGGCATGAAGATGTTAAAAGATTGAGTATACAGATTCCTACGGAAATTTCAACTGCAACTGAAGGGTTAGTCTAGAGATCAATTCAGCAGTCAAATGGGATATAACCATGTCGATAAACTCTGGGTTGTGCTACGGCTGAGTTTTTCTGTAATATCCTTACAGTTAAAAAATACAGATAAGGAAGCATTGAAATAGTCTGAGATAACAATGTCGATAATCTCTGGGTTGTGCCAAGTTATTAACATATCAGTTATAAACCAAATAATTGGAACTGCCAGTCTGCCACACACGACACATCTATAGGTTTACTGTTAATCTTAATTCAATATAACTCAAACATACTCCATTTTTTACGACCCTCCTTCTACAGACAGACTACCAAAGAAAACAATTGTAACAATCACATTTGAGGAATACTATTGATAAGTTTTGATGAAAAGAATATATACCTCTAACAATGGAGCAGATACCATTAGTGACTTAGCATTAACAAGGCCTCCAAGTAACATTAGCATATTTTTTCCTTCCTCCAATACGTCATCAGTGTCACTATCAGCCATACAGTCAGCTTCCCTATCATCACCACTATCAGCATCACTACCTTGACCTTCGACGCTATTAGCGCCACTATCCACTTCACTATAATCATCACTGTCAGTTTCACTACCCTCGGCACTAACAGCTTCACTGTTGCATCATTGTCAGATCCGCAACAGGCATCACTGTCAGCCTCTTTCACTGTAAGCTTTACTATCAACGTCATTTTCTGCTACTGGTTTTCTTACTGCCATGTCAATGTCTGCTTTGGCTATAGAAGAAAGACCATCCACTGACAGATCTTTCGATGCCAAGATTCCATAAGTTTTGTAATATGTAATTTACGTCAGGAAATTAAAATGGATAGAAAAAAAAATAATTTCAATTAATTGGCAGATTTTTCAATGCCAAGGTTGAACATATTAAAGCAATTATATATTGTAATGCCTAAATTTTCATTCACAATTATCATAGATATCCATGAAGGCGCATTTCATTAATGGCATTTGGTTTCCCAAAGTTTGTCCTTTCAGCAAATTTTGAAATCTACTGAAATGTGGTATGCATTACACAGTAACTTGAAATCTTGGCCAATACCATTTTGTATCCAGAAACAAATAGAAACAATAAATTATGAAATATATATAGATTAATTGATTTCACTAGCCGAACAAAGTGGTATTTATCAAGACAGAAAAAATCCAATGTAACAGGAGCACATAGAAGATATCTCTAACAGTCTAACCTAGATAATTCACAATTTCTTAGGAACCAAATAGCTGTGTTGTCACACATCTCTATTGAAGGTCCTCCAAAAATTTCTCGTATTAAATCAAGTCAAACAGAGCTATCTGTGTACAAGCTGAGCATATAGAAGCATTAAGCATGCCAGGTTTACAGTCTTCCTTTGATGTATATATAACATTTACAACCCTTCTTAGGAATGAATTGAAAGTAAATACTGCTGAATTAAAAGTTGGATTGCTGAAATTTGAGGTATTCCTTTTGAGCTAATCCACAATGAGGTTCTCTAAGGTCATGAGGAGGCAGATAGAGAGTTGATTGTACCAGTCATTTTATGCTTAGCTATCTGGCATTCCATGTAACCTTTAATGAATTTCACATTAATGAATATGTGTGAGTATGAATCATAACTCCTCATCTAATGTCCTCTTTTCCGAAAAACCATACTTCATGCCTCGAGACACCTGTGAAGTACCAAAACTTGTTTGTTCCCTAAGGGTCTGCAGGGGCTCTCTTATTTGTAAGCCCTCTCCTGGTGCATTATATAAGAAAATCCATCCTTCCAGCCAAAAGGTAGCATAGCATTTATCATAAATCAATTCAGCCAACAGGCATATTTCCCAAAAAGCTCTTTGTTTTAAGTTTGGACCACTCTGTCCCTAGTGGTGTGTTGTGTTCTCTAGTTTTTTGAGAAGTTCAATGCCCTCAGCCTTCATAAGAATTCCATATAGTCATATAGATGAACCGCTTATAAATATATTACTGAGTCATGCTTAATGGACTTATTTAATGTTTCGAGTTATATCATACATGTCTTCTCTGCAACTATGATCTTTTCGTATAAGTGGCCCTATTCATCATTGAGGTGCCAAACAGGCTCAGATCTAGCTTATTGAATGGTTTTCAGGTATGATCAGCCTGTTCGATAACTTTCTTCTAAGATCTCAAGATTTATGTGAATGTTATTATCTTAACAGAGATTGTCGCGCCTTCCTTCAGGCGACAAGCTCCTTGAAGTTTTCAAGCTATCATTCAACGAAAAATGATTTATCAGACTTCAACAAACCCTTCAAATAGTTACAGCCTTTTCTAAGTAAGCCATGGTTAGAATGCATCAGAAAAAATAAATTCTAATATACTTGTTATAGTACTGTTACTTGTTTCTTCCATACCCCAGGATTTAGTGTCTAATACAGAATAATTTTAAGATCATAAACCAAATATATTCAATTTATTAAATCTTGACAGATTCTGCCCATATAATGTAAACAATACAACAGTTTCCTGTTTTCGGAACAATCCATAGACATAATTCAGAGCATGAAAACAAGAAGAAAGATACATAGATCTCAAGATGCAGTGAGGGAAAAGAAATCACATATTACAGTGAGGGAAAAGAAATCACCTGACAGATTCACAACAGTCATAAGCAATGATCTTGACACCCATTGTAAGACTTCCAGCCTCCTTTCGAAACCTTTTTATGTTTTAACGCAATGTACCTTGTCACTTAATCAACAAATATATAAGAACCAAGACAATAATGAACAAGTAAACACAATTCATGTATCTTCAGTCAATTATATTCTGGAGCAGGTATAGTCTCAAAATATCATGCTTAAAGTACCACCAAGTAAACACAATTCATGTTGTTGTTAACAGAAAAGGACATCCTAGGCATGCTTTTCGGATGTCTTCAGTTCAAAAGCCACTCATGAATACCATCATCAGGTTTACATTTTAGAGCTTAAATTACACTACTAGTACAATACAAGAAAAGAAGCCTAAATCGTATTACGCCGATGACACAACAAATATAGCAATCAAGTAAACGCAGTAGAGAATGTAGATATAAATTGAATAAATGTCATGTCGAAAAAAACTCCTTTGGAAATTGAGAACAAGCTTCAGTATTGAAAGAAATGCTCTATCAATCATTACATTCATAACTATGAAATCACCATGAAAATGGATACAACTTGCAAACCTAGAAACCCAAACAAACTCATTAAAGAAGAGAAGAAATTAAATTGAGAACCATACCTAGGGTTTCTGGTAACATTTTTGCAGATAGAATCCGATTCCGATACGCTTGAATCAAACCAAAAGCCGAAACATTTGATGAATAAGAAGATCCTCACTTTTAAGAGAGAGGGTTAAAGTTAACTTTGGTTAAATCCTAAGAGGGAGGGTTAAAGTTAACTTTGGTTAAATCCTAACTATGGTTAAGCAGATGTCTTAATTCTTAATTCCGTTGAAAGAGAACCGTAATAAGAGTAGTTTAGTCATCATTAATTATGTAATTAACGTACGTAACGAAGGGTATTAACGTCCATTTAGGTTTATAAATGGGAGGGAACTGGCGATGAAAGTGCCTTTGTTCGAAAAAAGCAGCTGTGGTGTAGAGTGAACTGATAAGAGTCATTCTTCTATAAATAGAAGATCAATGAAACCGACTTTCAAAATTTTTCCAAACAACTTCATTTCTTCTTTCCCTTTTCTTCTTTTCTCTTCACTTCAAAACCCTAGATTTCTCTGAAAACTACAAACATTCGCCATTAAACTAGAAGAAAAGCTTAGGTTTTGATCATTAATACAGTATCTAAAGCTCGAAAAGTAAGAATTTGAAGATGGAAACGGTATGTTTTTCACTTTAATCAGTTGATCTTCTTCTATTCTTTACGGATTTGTGAAACATATGTTTTGCATGTTTCGTGACTCTTCGTCTCTTCTCTTCTTTTAAGTCGATTAATTGAAATAATGAAGGTTTCATTCAGGATCTATTGTTCTGGATTTGTTTGATTTAAAAATTGCTTGAACAAATTTATGCAGGAAACACTGATATTTGACCTAGATAGATCGTTTCCAAAAAGTATCTACGGTTCTGGTAAAGATGAGATTTTTTATTCAACTTCGCCAAAACACAAGTTTGATGATGTAAGGTTTGAAAAAATTGATCCAGTTTCTGCTGAAAAGAGTCTAATCGAGCTCATTGTGAGAGATGATAAAGATAGGCTTGTCAGCGAATTGAAGACTCTTTTTGAATATGCGTCAAATCAAGAAAACCTAGAAGAAAAGGACCTTGCTTTAAGACTTTTACATCTATGTTGTCATCTCGATTCAGTTCAGTGTGCTGAAGCTTTGATCGATGGTGAGATTGGTCCAGGGATTCAAGTTAATCAATTTGATGGAACAGGAAGAACAGCTTTACATTGTGCTGCTGAGATGCATGCTAAACGATGCATTGAGTTGTTACTTCGTAGAAAAGCTCGGACTGATCTCAGATCTAAGGATGATAATGCACAGCTTCCTATAGAAATTGTATTGTCAAGTGAAAGGTTAATGATGGATCTCATTTGCTTTGATAATTTTCAAATTCTTTGTTTTCCCCCAATTGAAAGCTCAAAAACTGATTTTTATAGTTTTAGTATTCAAGTTAAGTCATTAGTTCTAATACTTACTGTTATTGTCACTTTCAGGATGATTGTATGGAATACAGATCAAACAACGGATGATTTGTTAATTAGCTTGAGCGAAATGGTTTGAACTTTGAAGTAGTTTCTTTTTAACTGAAATTGGAATAAAAACTAATTGTGGTTTCTGGTTAAAAAATTAGTCCTTCTATATCACTTTTTGCAGGACTTAAGTGTCGTAAAGATGTTGACTGAAAAGACAAGGGACATTGCAGATATAGCGTATAGTAGTGCCATGGAAGGTGACATTGTTTCTCTAGCGGCTCTGCTCATGGTGATTCCAGAAAAGGTTATGGCTTCAATTATGGTTCTAAGACCAGATGGAGGCTTGGCTTCTAAAGAGACGACAACCATCTATGAGTGCCTGATAAGAGAAGCAATGTACCTTGGTCAGAAAGAAGGTTCCCCGAAAGCATCAAAAGGGACTGGATTATTAAGTAAAAGTGAGCGAAGAAGATTTCTGCTTTGTGAGATTGAGGTGCTGCAGTTTTTTGGAGCAACGTTTCTTCAAAGGTCTTCTGCACCAGATCGGCGGGTCATCTCACCACTAATCCGTGCTTCTCAGGTAAAATAGATAGAATAACTAGTCCCAACTGAATCAAGTTTCAACCTGCTAAAAGGCTGTCTTGAAATAATAAGTAAAGATTATCTAAGTGATCTGACATTTTGATGAGCAGTTTAAGGTGGTATAGTCCACAAGGTCACAATTAAGATCAAGGAAACTTCTAACCTTGGCACCCAACTAGCTCACCGAAGACAGAGATGTTCTAAGAATATCGATAGATACTTAAATGTATACCTTTTTGAGACTCTGAGTGGGACCATTAAATCATAAATCATTATCTAAATATCTACTAAACTTTTCTCAAGATACTGGCGAGTGGTGAAACTAAATTAACTAAGAAGATAGAAACATTGATGCGATTAAGGAACGATTATCACATGATGCTTAATAAGAGATTGATTCATGATTTTCAAGGGATAAATCTAGTAAAAAATTATATGTAGTTTTTGGCTACAAATTAGATGGAGCACATGGACAAATCAAGTGAACCTGTTGTTTCCGGTGTGCCATATTGCTCATGTGACGATACATGTTCCAGGCTGGAGACGAAGAAGTTCTAAAGCTTATTCTAAAGACTAACATAGATGTCAATGAGACGGATGGAGAAGGAAACTCAGCACTCCATTGGTACCTCAAGAGCTCCTCTAACACTAAGAAACTCAGGTTCATCTTATCTAAAGTCCAAAGGACAATCATATCTTATTTCGGTTCATCTCTTTGTTAGAAGACTCTCTCTCTCTCACTCTCACACACACATGAATGACCTGTTAGGCTGTTACTTATAGTATATTTTCTTGCTTAATGTTTGTAGTGTCCTGTTACTCCTCATGAAACATGGAGCCAATATAAGCCAGAGAACCAGCCTGGGACTAACCCCTGTCCACATTGCTGCATCAAACGGTTATTGTGAAGCATTACAGGTACAAAGGATTGCTCTCTCCCCCACTGTCAAGTTCATACTACTGTGTTTGAGCCTAGTGTTCAATTATTTTCTCACATACATGGACACTGAAAATGCGCCCCAGATACTACTGCTTAAAGATTCAAACTCTGTTGATGCTGTTTCAAAATTGAAAGAAACACCTTTGTTCTTCGCTGTCAAAAATGACTTCATCAACTGTGCTCAACTCCTTTTGCGCTATGGGGCCAACACTCAGATTCTTAATCTACGGTCATTTTACTTTTTATTTCTGGATTGCTTGTTTTATTATAAGTAAGTTGCATTAACTTCATTGCTTAAAATTATATAAATGCATGCTAATAGGTTCTCGTTCTACCTGAGTTATCTGCAGTAAACAAAGGCCTATAGACTTGGCAAAATCCCAGGACATGCGGTTCTTGCTCAACCAAAATATCCAATACTGTATGTTAATATTTACAATTGATGCCCTCATTACTGCCAAATACGAGAGATGGCCTAGTTTAAAGTTTGATGTCTTCTTGACATGTTATATAGGGAGCCAGCCCATCCGGTTGAAAGAAAACACTTCTTGGGTAAATGATTATCAGTCAGATTCCGTTGGCGAGATGTTCAAATTATTATTTGACAACAAAACAGAAACCTTATCTGCTAAAATGTACATGTTTCTTACTATCTCAGAGTTCAAATATATGTTTAATATAAGGAAACAATAAGGTTTTTTTTTATGATAATATGTTTCAACCTTGTTTTGTAGACTATCTCCAATTGCAAAGACAAAGGTCTGCAAATACTTGAGATCACCCGGTGGGTGCGTCAATGGAGCTAATTGCCTCTTTGCACACGGGGAAGAGGAGCTTTCCTGGAGACAACTACGGCACCAATCAGAAAAATTGGAGCGCAAGGTTTTTGTTGGTGGGCTTCCGCAAAATTTTGATTCAGGTAAAACCTTCAGCCTCACGATCAAACATGAGCTTACATGTATACGTACAACTCTATGCAAAAATGTAATATTAAAAATTCGAAACAGCGACATAAATGCATTGTATAACTTATAATTTATACGTGGAGGTATAGTGGACCCACAATGTGTATTCTAAATTCAAATTTTCCACTCAACCTGATGAAGTAAGTAGGTTTCATATTTTTGGAATACTGTACCATAATGCCTAGTACTACACTTGGGTGCCAGAATATCCTGTAGGACCTCTCTTGCCATATTCTCTCACCATTTTGGATGTGGTATTCAGACATGTTGAGGGAGTTTTTTGAAGACAAGTTTGGAATCGTAGAGGATGCTGTAGTCATTAGAAGCCAAGAGGGTAATCAAGTACATTCCAGAGGTTTTGGTTTCGTCACCTTCAAAAACAAAGATTCTGTTGCTGCAGCAGTACAACTACATTACATCAGCATTGGGGCCAAAAATGTTGAGATCAAAGGAGCAGTCTCAAAATCTGATTTACTTTCTGAGGCTCTGAAAACAAAATCGAAGGATGACCAAGAGTCCCAGGGTGCAGCAGTTCCCAATAGGGTCCAAGTAGCCGAAGAAAGTCATGAACATAAGAGTCTCAATCAGCCTCGTTTGAAGATTAATCTCTCCTCCAAGGATCAGAGTTTGCCTTCATGGGTTATCACTTTAGTTAAATGGCTTCCTGGATTCTTAAAAGATGTATACAGGCATCTTAAGAAAGGAGAATGGTATGCTCTATCTTCTCTTAAACTTGATTTCAAAACCAACTGTGGCTTAAAACTAGACCATAGTTCTATTGGCTATTCAAAGCTCAGTGATTTCATGGAATCCTTTCCCGGTATATGTCACATGAAACTTGTCCCTCTTAATGGGCGTGGCCCTGCCAGTCACATGGTCCTACTCCCAAGCCTTCAACTACCACCAAAACATTCTGAGTTCCTTCAATTAATGGAGTCCAATGGGCAATATGATTCGCCTTCTGTTGATGAAACTGATGATGATGACGCCACATCCAGTTGTCTCCCCGATTTTATGGCAATGGAGGTTAATGCAAATTCCAGCCATGTTGGTTCTGTACAGGGTACCTCACCTGGCTCTGCCCAAGATAGCAAACAAGTTGAAAAGGGAAAGGGCACTACATCCAATCTAGATCCAAGGCTTAACAAATCTGTAGACTGGGATGAAATCCTCTACGGTCAACCATCACCACAGAACAAGGGCCATGAAGTAGGAAAATATGTTGTAGGAGGACATGGGGGACAAGGGAACACTAACTATGCATTACTAATGGTCCTTTCATCCGAGAAATTCTCATACTTTGCTCGGCAACCTGATTTTTTTAAGGTAAATGAGGGTTTGGAAGTGGATTTCTAATGACCTTGCATTATTTGATTACTTCCATTTTGAAGTTTGGAATTTGAATTTGTGAAATTTCTTTGCAGGAGTACAGGAATAAGTGTCTGCACAGGAGCAAGTGCTTCAGGTGCAAGAATAATGAAATGAGGTGGGCCAACTATCCGTGTGGACATGTACTTTGGTGCAACGATTGCTTGTATTGGATCTATGGAGAAGGACCAAGGAGTAACACATGCGTTATCTGCAATGCCAAGGTGGAGAGATGCCTTAAGGCCTCACCCAGAAATGAACAAAAAAGCCCTGGTTCGACTACTCCTGACAATGTTGCCTTCCCACCTTGGGATCTTAAGACTGCAAGCACAATACCAAGGTAATACAGAACTCTCCTGATCTATTCAAATTCTTAGTTGAATGATAAATTTGTATTTTTGTCAGCCAATAAGACGCACTGATGTACTCAATTTTCCAGAAAGAAGAAGCACTGGTAGTGGGCTCACTTTTCATAATCCCTACCTGAATTCTGAGAAAGCTTGCGACTGATGAACGGAAAGACAGACGTGGAGAGAGAGTTATAATACTGGCACTTACTTAAATTTTGCATGCCCTTCATCCTGGTCTTTCTTCTTCCTACTTTTGACCATTCTCTGCCTAGTTCTGATGTATATAAATGGAGGTGTGCTGATCACCTCTGCTTTTGTTGATTACAACCAAGTATTAAACTTGCAGATAATTAGGTTTCATGACTTACACTGGATAGAATTTCAGAAATCCTGGTTTAGGCTAAATATTCAAAGAAATTGTTTTTTGTTCTGCTTTTACATATCATTTGCTCAACAGAAGATGCTCAACTAAAAATTCTTTTAAACACTATGGTAGATAATGTAAATAATATGTTCGTAGCTCAAATATCATAACTATTCCTAACAATGTGTCTCAGCCTCAGCCGATTACACTTGGGCCGATTACACTTGTGTATACAGTATGTATATAGTTGACTGATGAACTGTCGTCATCCCAAATTTTATTTACTTATCTATTAAAGCCTGAATAAACAGACAATGTTCTTAAGGAAATTGTGAGAGGGTTGACTGGTTGTTAGCGTTTAGCAATGTATGTTGCCAGCAGTAAAATATAGTCTCCTTTAGTTTTATATCTAGAATATCAGGCGCTACACAAACATTTTATCGTATCGTTTTTTTATTGGCAAGCAAGGTTGAAGGGTCCCCTACCCTTTATAATGATGTGAACAATCAGCACACGGAGGTGTTGGTTGTTGCACTCTCAATCCAAAAACTAGAGTGGTCAAGAAATTTTACTTGTGGCGTTCATAATTGATTGACTAGGCATGTTTATGGTATTAAGTATATTTCTAATAGTTGGTTCTAGGAAAAGGAAGTAGGGAAGGGACGTGCATGATTTACAAATTACAACGTATAATATTAGTCACCGAATCTGAGCAGAATGCAGTGTGTGAGAAACAGGTTATCCTTTGTAATCGTGAAATATATGTATCAAGTCATTTGCTTATCAATGCATACTTAGTATGCTTAATGCATGCTTTATGGTTTACTGTTTATTCCTTCTTGAAACTGTAGCCATAATCTGCATGCCGAAAGATAATGCGATAGTAAAGATGATTCTGGTGTGTGTGGCTTTGGCATAGAGCACTTTTGCTGCATATCTATTTATGAGTTCAGCTGTCAGTCCTGGGAGAAACTGTATTTCGTCTTCCTCATGTATCTCTGTCGGTTTTATCATTGCTATTGATTAAGTTGATGTTTGTCAATTCTTCTTATTCCCTGCCTGGGTAGTGTGTTTGAATCTAATTGTGCTGGCAAACAAGCAGAGCCTATGTCTGAGTTATCAGCCAAATTAGTGCTGGAAACTAATGTGGGTTGGTGTTGACTGTTGAGAGACTCTTTTGGATATGGGTTTGGTTAGCAGAATTTGGGTTTATCTAAAGCCAATATCATCCAAACTAGTGCTGGATCTTCATGTTTAGTACTATTTGTTTTGGTCTATTTTTAGAAAGAAAGTGAAATTCGATTCCTTATAGTACAAGGAGTTCGAATACTTTAAGAAAAGGCTATAAATATTTGTTTGAGCTTTGAAGATAAAACAAAAAAACCGCAAGAGTTGTGAAAGATTATCAATCTGATGACATGGAGAGGTTCAGTTTGAAGCGTGACTGGTCAGAAATTCCAGGCCATCTTTTAGCTAATGTGTTAGAGAGATTGATTGTGGCTGACGATTATGTTAAATTTGGAGCAGTATGTGTTTCATGGAGAACCGTTTTTGCCGAAGAACTTGGGATGATGAAGATGAAGAAGAAGCATCGTCATTTACTTCCTTTTCTTTTGATTCCTCCACACAAAGAAGAAAAAGATGGCAATACAAAAAGTCGCAGTTTGTATAATCTTTCTAACAGAAGGGTCTGCGATTTCGAGGTACAATTGCCTCATAGCAAGTGGTGTCGTGGTTCCTGCTTCGGGTGGCTCGTAAATTTGGAAATAGATTATTATTCCAACCATTACTCTGTTCAACTACAAAACCCTTTCCTCTCTAATAACCACACCATTGATCTCCCTCCCCTTGATAATTTTGAAGTGATCAATGAACAACTTGCTAAACAACCTCTTTGCCTTAAAAAAGCGGTATTATCAGCTAATCCAACATTGGCAGATGATTACGTGGTAATGGCGATTATGGGTGACTTTGGTAGATTGGCCTTTTTTAAGCCTGGAAACAAAGATTGGATCCCAATTGATTCTAATCAACTTGTACACATTACAGATATTCTCTACTTTAGCAAGACCCAAAAGTTCTATGCAGTCGACGACTTGGGAGCAGTTTTCGCAATTGACCTACAAGGAGAAGATGAAGAAGGTTGTTCAGACCATCTCATTCCCAAGCTAACACAAGTTGCACCCTCTGCCCAAAACAATTGGGTCTCCAAAAGGTATCTGGTGGAATCATTGTCAGGGGACTTGTTGCAGGTTTTTAAATCCGTGGGCTTGGGGTATCATGGCAGCTGGTTTTCCAGATTCCAAGTCTTCAAGTTGGATCTGACCATTGGAGAAGAATGGATTCAAATACACAGTCTGGGTGACGCTATATTGTTCTTAGGTGAAAATTCTTCATTTTCTCTGTCTGCATCTGACATTCCTGGATGTAAACCCAACTGCATCTATTTCACAGAAGATTGTAACACGGATAAACACAAGGGACGGTATTATGGTCCTCAGGATGCTGCAATATTCAACTTAGAAGATGGAACTATCCAACCCCATTACCCCATGGAGTCGAGAAATATCTTTCCTCTGCCGATATGGATTGAGCCAACCATACAGAAAGGCAACTTCCAACCATATGTTTAGATTTAAATGTAAATAGCACTTTTGTAAGTACGTTTTAGTTGCAGCAATTGTGCATTTTTTAACTTAGTTATATGTTCTCGTTAGCTAAATTTGTAATCCCCAATGTGATTGGGCCTTACGGGTTGTGATTGTGGAAGAGCCCTGGGCCTTAAGTTCTTGGTCTAAATCAAGCCCATTAAAAGGTCCACTTGCATGGGGAAATATATTTTTCCTGCCGGCCAAAATCAAATCTAATCAAATGGATGGCTTATAAAATCACAAAACAAAAGCAACGAATCAGATCATCAAAATAATATATTAAATGAAATAAAT
>JABWDY010011398.1:18161-29197 GCA_013358455.1 Thalictrum thalictroides | reverse complement strand
TTGATATAATATTTTCCATTACCTTGCCCCAAAATTGAACACGTGACTTTATTCTTATTTAAAGCTTAAAAACGTGCCATATCACTTATTTGACAGACCAGTACCTTAGAAATTAAAATGGTCGATACAAAGGGATTAGAAAGAACTGCACAATCAAGTGGAAAAGGATCATCACAAGAGAGCACAGGCACAAGAAGAACACCACCAGGTTTTAAAAGTTTTTCTCATGAATTAGGGCCAAAGGGTGGTATACGACCTTTTACTTCTCGAGCCCACAGCTACGATGATTTGAAGGTACTTCACTCAGCTGCTTGTGTATTGTTTAAGCCTTTCTAATTAAAATTTGAGCTGTGAAACTTAATTTTATCAATACTTTTATAGTTAGTAATGTCTAAGATATTTATATCTAGAGTCTGGAATCCTTTTCGTTTCTTGTCTATGAATTTTCTACATACAAACTCATTATGATCGGTTGGAATTGGTCTCAGGAAATGTTGGGATCACTTCGTTCAAGGTTCGATGCCGCTAAAACGGTTGTGAATGCAGAGCTGGCTATTTTTGTAGAAGACCTCAAAGAGGTTCTTGGGAAGGAATCTTGTTCACCTTCCCAAGGCTCAAATGAAGCCAACAACCTCATGTTCCTTGCCCAAAAATGCTCAGAGATGACCTCTGCTAAACTCCGCGAAGAGTGTGGGAGTATTGTGCAGGATCTGGCCGAGAAAAGGCAGCAATGTCAAGCGGGAGTGATTAAACAGTTGTATACGCGGTTGCTATTTATATTGACACGGTGCACCAGGTTGTTGCAGTTTGAAAAGGACAGTGAACCAATTGATGAGAAATCTTTTCACAAATTTAAGAGATGTTTAGATAGTATTCCTTGTGTTGAAATGAATTGGATGACCAAGACAAATGTTGCCAGTTCTGGTATAAAAGATAATATGAATAAGAAAGATAGTGCCATAGGCCAAGCTCAGGGAGAGAATATGGATTTTGTAGATCAGGAAAGAAAGTCAAGCATGGCTGAAGAGCCACAACATGAAGGTGACACATCTCTAAGAAAGGATTTCGTTGCCTTGACGCAGAAGTCTTTATCCCACAATAACAATGTTGATGTCCAGTCCGGTTGCAATGGCATTGCGGTATTTGATTCCCAAGGCCATCAAGTTGATAGTGGTTTACCAGAAAAACAGTTACTTAAGCAGAGTTGTGGTTTGCTGAATGAGCACGACAGGAGTTCCGATGATTACTGTACAGTATTATGTAGAATATGTGAGGAAGTTGTTCCAGCATCTCATTTAGAATCTCATTCATATGTTTGCGCTTATGCGGAAAAGTGTGATTTACAAAGTTGGGATATGGATGAACGCCTCACAAAACTTGCAGATGTATTGGAACAGATCATAGATTCATGTACTCTCACTCATCATGCATCCTGTAGTAGCCCTGATCTGGTAAGAATGCAAACCGCAAACTCCGCATTTGGCTCTGATCAGTCTCCTAAGATAATGGAATGGCATAGTAAAGGAGTGGAAGGAATGTTTGAAGATCTTCATGAGATGGACACAGCTTGTATAGATGAGTCTCACCTTGGATCTTCCAGTAATTTAAAAGGCTATTTGGGAATGAAATTAGGCCATCATGGTGGACCTTCTTCCAGTGGGAGCATGACATCCATATCTTCTACAAATACCCCAAGAGCTAGTCAGTTTGACTTGTTCTGGTTAGAACACAACAATGCTACTGAATTGGAAGATGTCCATCAGGTTGAGTTACTATCATGTTTAGCGTTTTTTAAAATTTTGTCTTGCGCTTATTATCTTAAGTGATCCATTCCATTAATGGACGAAACGAAACTTTGACGAATGAGTTTTACCCAAGAAACTTTCTCGGTGTATCATTCCAATCTCTCTGAGATAGATGCCTTGGCCTGGTGAATTAGGATGCAGCAACATGATAATTTGAACCAGGCCTAGGATTTGTATGGTGGTAATACATAGTACTCTAGTGTCAATGGTAGTAGATGGTGAGTGGAGACCCGGTCGTTCTTTTTGTATTCACGATTAAGGTAATGAGTGCACGCTTCAGCCTTTCCAAAATCCCATCAAAAGTAGGAAATTTGCATTTTAGATTGGCAAAGATATCTACACACCTAGTGTCACTTTAATTTATTGATTGGCTGTATAACTTTCTTCATTCTGCCTCAAAAGCAATCTTAAAGATCAGTCAAATTTAATCTCTTTTGGACTAAGGTCACATATTGACTATAATATTGATATATGAACAATTAGTTGTTGTAGGTCTGCAATTGTACTAGGATGAGCGAGCACCACATCGTAGTTGTTTTTTTAAGGTGTACAGTATATTTTAAAATGTATTATAAATAATCTTGAATTCCCTGCGTACATGTGAATCTGACATTTAGACTATTTGACATTCAGCCCATACCAAAATGATACAAAACAAACACTATAATCCGAGCTGTTTGTTTGAGTTTTGAGTCACAAAGACTCAGGGCCACATCATATTTTGAATCAAGTTTGACAAGTTTACACATTCTTTACAATTTATGTAGCGTACACTGCTAGCTTGTTGCCTTGATTTGTATCATTAGTATTCCACAGTATAGTATTATTTAAGTTTTTTTTTAGGATCAAAGTTTGAAGTTCTAAGGTGATCAAGTTGTTTAAACTTGTGAGGTTGCCCCTGTTATTCCCCTTCAATTTTGGTTAAGAATTTCTGGTTACCTTTGTTTTTGGAGTGTTCCCTGTTGAGTTACAGATCTGAAGCATGTTGGAACTCTCTTTCTTCTCGTCTAATGTGTTGTTGCTTCGGAATTAGATGTCTTTGGCTTTGGCGAAGAAAATGTACTCTTAATTACAAGTTTAAATTTTATCACTTATAAATTTGATGAGGATGCAGAGCATATAGGTGTTGTCATTGTAGTTTGGCATCAGCAGTTGATTTCTTTAGTTTAGTAATTTTCTCCTTGGGGTATGCTAGTGAATGCCACATTGTATGCTAAGTAAAAATGGTGGCTGAATTGCTGAAATAACATGGACAGAAATAGGAAGTAATGATTTGAAAAGTATTATAGATCTGGCTGCAGATGGAGTAAACTGTTAAAGAGGATTAATGTTGCTAAATTCGTAGATTAAGATAAGCGGATAAGGATTATATGACGTTTATGGTAATGATGGCAACAATGGAGGTTTTGATGAAGAATCATCATATCATTAAGCATTGGGCATCAGTATTTGTGAAATCCTGGTTTACCGGGTGGTTGTAACATCATTGTTTTTTCCTCATCCTACTAGTGTTATTGACTGTATCTAATTGCAAATTTGAATTACACTAAACTAATGAGTTTACTGGGGAGTGAGTAATTATTCTTGTTTGATGCATAGTATGTCACTTGACAAGGATCAGATTGTCTAGCGAGCAAACTGATCGCAATCCTCGTCTTTGTTTTATATATAATGTACAGATTACCTCAGATATATTTTCTTCATTTGTAGAGACTTTGCTTTCTGTTAAGATCTTATAAGAGAGATACCTATTCTGATAAGCTGGATATTACATGTGCAGATGACTGACCTTGCAGACATTGCTCGTCAAGTGGCAAGCACAGATATTACGAAGGAAGGAGGCTCAGAGTATTTACTTGCATGTATGCATGATTTGGTGGATATATTACAGCATAGCAGGACCAAAGCTCTTGTAATAGATACATTTGGTAGTCGCATTGAGAATCTCTTAAGGTGATTTCTAATAATAGGTTGGAAAGGAACCTCATGCTATAAATTAATTAGGAAAAAGCTATTTAACTAATTAGATTTAGCTGTTTTGGTCGGTATCTTATATTATTCTGAACATTTCAGGGAAAAATATGTATTATCTTGTGAGTTTATGGATGACAAAAGTCCTAAGGATGTCATAAAATCTAAAGAAGGTATTCGGTGTTTGGTGGACAGCGGGTCCCAGAGTAGTGCAATGTCAACTCCTTTACATTCCACACATAAAGATCGAACAAGCATTGATGACTTCGATATTATAAAACCAATCAGTAGAGGTGCTTTTGGTAAGGTCTTTCTTGCAAGGAAGCGAACAACAAGAGATCTCTTTGCAATAAAGGTGTACATTCTATCATGTTGACTCTCAATTCTATGTTCAATTGTTCATTAAGCAATGACTTTGTTAATACTTAACATAGAGTAGTACACTATAGTGACGAAGAAGGCTTTTTGCACTACCAAAACTCCAAAAGAGACTCGGCTTAGGGAACATAGTGGTTTTTTATGATTGTATAATCGTTATTAGATAATGGGGTGGGCAGCTGATCAATAACACACTTTCTATAGATCTTCTAGAGAAAACATAGCTGGGAATCGGGGTGGCCTTTGGTGGTGGGTATGTGATTTTCATGCATGCCTCCCTTTTCCCAAATCACTAAACTTCAGTTTTTTAAAATGCACATTCAGAGGTAATTCGCAGACACAAAACTTGGGAGAAACATACAGGTAGGACTAAATCGTACACATCATAGACCCTATATCATCTGATGTGCTCATAACTCATAAGCTTTAGTTAAATCAGCATGGAGAACAATAATGGACTTTCCACTCTTTCTCTTGTCAGTTATGGCTTCAACTGCCTTGAAAATTCCATCAAGTGCTCACCCCTGACCACTTACCCACAGATAACAGAACTTGGGAGAAACTTTATGTAAGAGACAATAAACTATACACATCATAGACCCTATATCATCTCATGTGGTCAAGTTAAATTGCCATGACAAACAACAATGGACTCTCTACTCTTCTCTCATCAGTAATGGCGTCACATGCCATGAAAGTTCCATCAAGTCGGTCTGACCTCCGAGATGATTAGCTGTTTTGATGAGGTAAAAAATAAATAAGTCATCTTATTATCTTGTCTCTAAGAACCCTTTTTACCACTTTCTCAGTTTCTTAAAACTCAGGGGTAAGGTCAACTCTTTTTCCACTCGAAAAAGAGTATCTCTCCCTTCCTACTTGAATCAAGCTCCCAAATAGTACTAAACAATTCCTCCTTGTACCCAAAAATTTCACAGCACTTCAACTTCTTAGCAATGATATGACCAGGTGGGGTTTGTTAATGAACAAGGCCCTTAACAATCCAGAAAATATTATTAGCTAGTTATGGCTCATTAAACCATACAAGCTGAAACCTAAAGAAAGTAGGTTAACTCAAAAAGGAAATAAAATGGTAAACATGTCATGCATTTAATATATTAATATCGTATGTATTGCAATTGCATGTAGTAACTGCTTAGAGGTTTTTGGTGTATTTAATAATTAATAGTAAGAATGGAAAAGTTCAAAAAAGGGTAAACTCGTCATGCATTTAATGTATGAATATATATTTTGTATTCTGGTTGCATGTAGTAACTGATTCGTGTTTTTTGATGTATTTAATACTCGGATTAGAGAAGTTCAAATTTTTTTTGTTATGTTATAGTGCGCCATTTAAAATGTTACACTACAACCTTATTGTAGCCTTTTGAAAACTAGTTCTGGTGTTGGCTGTTAAGTAGGGTATTGTAGATGGTGTGTGGTTTAGTCTCACATAGACTTCATAACTAAGCTATGTGGGACCATCTACAATACCCTTCCAACATTTGGCTAATACTGTCTTTTTTTTTCATTTTCCATTTTTATAAATCCATTAACTACAGTTGACTTTTGACTGTACAGGTACTTAAAAAGTTGGATATGATACGCAAAAATGATATTGAGCGTATACTAGCAGAACGCAACATACTAATTACTGTCAGAAATCCATTTGTGGTAATGCTCAAGTATAGTTATGTTTTTTTTGTTATAGATCCTCAATATTTCAAATGATGTTTTTCTTGCACTTTTACGTATATATTTCTAATGAGTACTTCTTGTGATAACTAAGAACGTAGAAGCCAGAAGCGATGGCATGCATCATGTACTCCATGAGTACTAGTTGTCCTTTTTATACAGTATCTGTTGCACCTCATTAATTGTTTTGTACGTACTTCTGTATTATGTTGGAATAACTGCAAGTAATGTTAAGAGTGGTGCATCTATTCTGCAGGTAAAGTTCTTTTATTCATTCACTTGCAGAGACAACCTCTATCTGGTTATGGAATATCTGAATGGTGGTGATCTATACTCCTTGCTTAGAAACATTGGTTGCTTGGAGGAAGAAGTGGCTCGTACCTATATTGCTGAACTGGTCTGTTCAAAACTTACTTTAGAAGAAAATATATTCATATTTTCTGTTGTTTGGTCTATCTTATGGAGGATATATTGTTTACTAGGTTCTTGCTTTAGAATATCTCCATTCGCTGGGAATAGTTCATCGTGATCTGAAGCCTGACAACATATTGATTGCACATGATGGCCACATAAAGGTTTGCACACCTTCTGTTACTTGTTTGAATTGTTTTGATCCTCAAATCTTAGAAGAAGAGCATAACACTAATATGCGTCCACACTCAACACTTGTCAGTTGTCACTTTTTGCTACCTAAATGATTACAGTTTGGCATAGGAGCATTCTTTCTGTACAGAGTATTTCACCTATTTCTGCATGTTCTCGTATTGTTGATCCAATTACTGGTGCTTATTTCTTTCCACGGAAAGAAATATGATATTTGGAATACAATGGGCTCGTGCGATATCTGGAGCAGCCCTTTGATGTTGAGAATGGGATGAGCAATATCCGGGTCCTGTCCCTGAAAATATACTTTTATTATTATTTGTAGGAAGTTGCTGTGTCATATTCTTTGTGACAGCATCAGTCTAACTTAGCATAAATCTAGCCTCACTAGCCAGATATATTTGATATAGTTTCACTTTTGGACAGATATTTAACTCATCCAAATTTTTGTACATTAATTTCAATGATCTCGATGCAACGCTATGTGCAGATGCAGGATAAATATGAGCATATCTAATATATTTTGGGCCACAAATGCCTTGGGTTTGTTAGATGAAACATTCATAAAAAAATTTCTTAACATTCTATACTATAATAAAATTGTGCCTTTTCCAGCTAGATGTAGAATGTCTAACACTGATTATTGTGTCTTTACCAGCTTACAGATTTTGGGTTGTCGAAAATTGGTCTTATTAATAGCACAGTCAACTTATCTGGATCTGAGGCAAAAAGTACTAGTTTAGCTGAACCAGATGACATGCATCTATCTTTTGAACAAACTCAGCAAATAGAGAGAAGTCAGCAGTTAGCTGTTGGCACACCTGACTATTTGGCACCTGAAATCCTTCTTGGAACTGAGCATGGTTTGAACTATATCTACCTCAAGATTTTTTTTTTTCCCCGAAGTATACTAGGCAGTCAAGTTTACCTCCCTTGAAATTATTGCAGGTTTTGCTGCAGACTGGTGGTCAGTGGGAATCATCCTATTTGAGTTAATTACTGGAATTCCACCTTTCAGTGCAGAATGTCCGGAGGTACTCTCTTTGCATGTTAAATTCCCTGCTAAATCATTTCTTTGTAGAGTGCTGTTGTTTTCTTTTTACAGTATTATGCTGACATGCATCAACTTAATCTTATTCTGTGTTTAAAAGGTAATGTTGTACTGTTAGATTCACCAGAACATTATTTATTAACTATATTTAGCGTGTAGAGCTTTAGTTTTGTAACTTTTCATTCTTTCATGATTGACAGATGATCTTTGACAACATTTTGAACAAGAAAATGCCGTGGCCCAGTGTTCCTAACGATATGTCATATGAGGCTCAAGATTTAGTTAACAGGTTAGTGTTTAGATTCTTCCCCCCTTGCCGATAATTTGTTTGGCTATTTATTGTGTAGGGCTCCAGTTCACGGTATCGGACTTGACTTGACATTGGATCATGTTTAGCCAAGAATATTTAGAAATGGTACATCATGGATCATGGTGTTACTTGGCTTACATTTTTAAAAACATTTGTTTCAGGTTTCTTATTCTTGATCCTGGACAGCGCCTAGGAGCAAATGGAGCACAAGAGGTTGTTGCATTATCCGTTGATATCAATACACTAATTTTCTCCCACTGTGCTGTAGATTCTTGATAATTATCAGATGTTATGCACCTGTGGTATTTGTGTAATTTGGTTGGCATTTTTATAGGTGAAAATGCATGATTTTTTTAAAGGAGTAAACTGGGACACCCTTGCACTACAAAAGGTAAATAACCATACTTGTTTTAGTGGTTTGTATTTGGGCTCTTAAAAAAAATTGTTATTATTTTGAGAGGTAAACAAGGAGAATATATTCATAAAAATAGTTCAGTACAAGAAAGGCTGAGGGATGAGATATCTCTGGTCAAGAAAACAGTATAATGCAATCTACATCAACAAAAACTGAAATCTACTTAGCTTTGACTCCTTGGACACTTTAATTTCTTGACTATAGAGGATTTGTGGTCTATGCAGTTACAACTTACAACGAATCTTTATTTTTCCTTTATGAACTAATTTCATGAGTATCATCATTTGCCTAAAGAGTTACACACTCACAAATGCACAGTAAGGATACAAATTGGGCCAATAACACCACTGGTACCATCTAGCAGAACCCACAACCCTGGCCATGTTAACAAAGTTATGCATGGGTTATGAACTTTCATGGCCAGATCAAGCTTATAACACACCATGTTAGCATATTAAGTACGTGGTTTCTGGAAATTAGGGTACCTTTAATCCTCATCTCTCCAGCGCTAACTAAAACTTATGATGTCATACTGCGCGTACAATTTAACATGGCAGAGGGTCAGCAACTATTGGATTATCTTTATTAATATTTTGTGAGCTTAGATGCCTTTTATGGATTGATAAGAATTTCAGTATTCATTAATAGAAACTTCGATTTAATCAATCTTCTATTGTGGTCTGTGGATTTTATCAATCTTCACATTATCTCAATTTAACTGATTAAAAAATTGCTTGTAGGCTGCGTTCATTCCAAGTCCTGAAAATGCAGATGACACAAGCTATTTTATGTCTCGATATTCTCAACTTTCTAATGGAATTTTAGAAGATGAAAGTTACGGTGATTCTACCTCAAATACGGCTGATTCTTGCTCGACTTCAGGAATTGAGGTGAATTCAGTTGCATGTTTACAAAAGAAAGTATATAATGGGATGCACCTATAGAGAAACAAAAAAAATTGAATTAATTTGAAATCAGGTGCAAGCCTGTGAGGAATACTGAAATAGTGACCATGTTAAGCTGTGTACCGTTCCTTTCGTATTTACCCCTTTCAACTTTAATTACAAAATGCCATTCGTACGAACATTATGTTTGAAATTGGGTGCCCCGCATCATTAAATTATAAACTTTTGTGATTGTATTATATAGTCAATATATATGTACAACCTAAAGTTATCATAAGGAACACAATTAATACACATGCAAACCTGTTGTGTATATAGGTATATACATGGTTAACAAGACAAACACTTCCATATTGACACACTCACACAAGATGATCATAGGTGTGAAGTGTCTTTTTCCAAAAGATTACCATCCTTTCTTTGACAGTTACATAATTATCAACACTTTGAACTGTTACAATTTTTTTAGCTTCTGTTGCGCTAGGGTGTTCTCATTCACCTGCTAGAAGTTTAAGCTTCACTTTTTTAATCAAGTTTATCTTATTTTTGGATGGTCTTTAAATTATTTCCTCCTACAAATTTCATATTTTACCTTGAAAGTTTCCTTTCAATGGCGTGATTCATACGGTTATATCAGTATATCTTAGCACCTGATTCATATCTTAGCATTAACATTTATATGTTTGTATATATTATATCTTTCCTTGTGGGGTCTGGCCTCTTTGGCTTATCTAATTATAGGTTCTTTTCAGATGGATGAATGTGGTGACTTAGCTGACTTCAACTCCTCTCCTATAGATCTGTCGTTGATTAATTTCTCTTTCAAGGTAAGCGTTCATGTAAATCGGAATCACAAGCATTTAGCACAACACGTCCTTGTTTAAAACCTGTTTTATGGATTATAATAGCTTGCCAAGACAGGGAGCTTTTTTGAACCTGATAGAAATATAGAATGACAAAATGTACGAAATTATATGTTTTTTGTGATTCATACTCGAGTCTTTTAGTTATATGGTTTATGCGCGTAAACCGAAGATTTCCACAATTTTCCTTTGCACAAGATTTCCCAAAAAATCCGGTGATCAAAATGATTTGATACAAAATTTTGATGGGACCCAATTTCCTGAGACACATCAAGCACCTGCACAACTCAGTAAATGTGGAAACTGTATGGATTACAGATTTCCGGTAAGTATACCATGCAAACACGCACAGCCACTACTTCTGCGAGTATTATATGCATCTTCAAACATGGTCCTGTGTGCATATATGTATATATGTAGATATTCATCTAATAAAATATATCTCCGCAGAATTTATCCCAGTTGGCAGCAATTAATTATGATGTTCTCTTGCAAAGGAATCCGTCAAATTGTTCTTCTCCTTCAAGAGGCGCAGACTTGTAGATGATGGCGCATGCATCCTAATTCTTCTTTTTTCGCCTGATATATTTTCAAAATTTTTGTTACAACCCATTTAGTTGAGAGAGACCATACATGTATATAATTCTGGTGAACATGGTTTCGGAGTTGAAAAGTGTTCTAGAAAGACATCATTGAGCCAACCTCCCTTCTTGTAGTTTGTACAGAAAGTTAGGATAGCAAGAACTGTTACAACAATTGCTCAGGGAAATAACATAATTGTGTCTTGTTACACAGCACCTGATTTAACTTCCAAGCTGTATTTGTCATTGGGAGTTTTGATAATCTCAGTCGTGGTTCTTTTTTGCGTGAATGATTTTTTTGTAATCTGAGTACTTGTACATAATTACAACAAGGCAAATGAATTGACATTTCTACATTTATACTGTCTGTAGCCATTAAACTTGTTGTCAGTGTTCATTACAAGCTGAGTGACTGTTTTCGTAACAAAATTTTTTGAAATACCATGTTTTGTTATTTTTATT
>JABWDY010011395.1:21053-34938 GCA_013358455.1 Thalictrum thalictroides | reverse complement strand
AAAAAAAAAAATGTAAGGTCTAACTTGACAGATCCAGTTTCTACATCCCCATTTAGGGTGCCTCTTTTAGTTAACTTACATGGACATACTAAAGTCTTGAATCCCTGAGAAACCCCTCCCCCACTGTCCCCTTACTCGTGCTGTATAACTCTTCATCTCACATCTACATTTCCTCTTTTAGTTAACTTACATGGGCACACTAAATTCTCGAACTTTTGCGGAGCTCAATATATTCTGGAAAGAATACAGATTTATTTCCTAAAATCAAACAAATTGATAAAAGCCCTACAATTTATGATCTTTGAGTGGAAATATGATTAACGCATAACCTCTCTCTAAAAAGGAAACAACCAAAAAAGAAAGGGAACAAACAACTTTTACTTTGCTAGATGAGAGCTGAGTTGTGCTAGATGAGAGCTAAGTTGTACCTATTAGATGAAATATACTCATTTTGAAAGAAGAAATCAGATTGTTGTTTTTTCTCTTTTGTGTCACTGATGCTGCCAATCAATGGATTATTGATGTCTGTTGAGAAATATAGACTGGACTTTGGATTCAAGTGGAAGAGCAAAGGAGAGGTTATATGGTGTATTTGTGGGTAAGATAATGGTTTGGTGCACTGTATTTGAAAACATTAAACTTCTTGAGCTTAGGTTTACATTAGGTTGAATGTCAATCATATATCCGAAGTGAACCGCTAGCTGAAACAGCTTAGAGTTAAAGTACCAGGTTTCAAAGCAAAGCTTGCCTTGCAGGCAACATCAGTGAAAACCATACCAGATGAATGAAGCCAAATTTTTTTAACAGTTCATAGATAGCATTAATGACTTTTTTGAAACTGAAAGGCCCTATAATTTCTGTAGTCGAAGCAAACTGGCTTTTTGATAGAATGTTCTCAATTAATTTCGTATATACTCATTTAGTCGTCAAAATATCTCTTTTGCAGGCTGACTTGGGTGTAAAGACAAAGACTCAGCTTATGGCCGAGAGATCGGTTTTTAAAATCCTCTTAATGACTACCATTGCTGCAAGTGCTGAGCCAGATCTCCACGACCCTAAGGATGAATTTGTTGTTAACATTTGCCGTCATTTTGCTATGATTTTCCATTTAGATACATCAGCAGCTAGTTCTTCATTCACAGCTGCTCAGCATAGTTCCATGCTTTTATCGACTAGTAACATGAGCTCAAGGTCAAAAATTGCTGCTTCTTCTAATCTGAAAGAGTTGGATCCATCAATATTTTTAGATGCATTGGTGGATGTGCTTGCAGATGAAAACAGGTTACATGCTAAAGCAGCACTTGATGCTTTAAGTGTGTTTTCTGAGACACTTCTGTTCCTTGCACATTCTAAGCATACTGGTATTCTGACATCAAGAGCAGGTCCTGGTACTCCAATGATGGTTTCTAGTCCAACAAATCCTGTATGTTCGCCACCTCCAGGTGTTCGAATTCCTGTGTTCGAGCAGCTTTTGCCTCGCCTTTTACATTGCTGCTATGGTAGTAACTGGCAAATGCAAATTGGAGGGGTGATGGGGCTTGGGGCTTTGGTGGGTAAAGTTACTGTTGAGATATTATGCTTTTTCCAAGTAAGAATAGTCCGTGGTCTGGTATATGTTCTTAAGAGACTTCCTATGCATGCTAATAAAGAGCAAGAAGAGACAAGTCAAGTGCTCATTCAGGTTCTCCGGGTGGTTAACAATGTTGATGAAGCAAATAGTGAGCCCCGCAGGCAGAGTTTCCAAGGTGTTGTTGAATTCCTTGCTACAGAATTATTTAATGCCAATGCCTCTATCATAGTGAGAAAAAATGTGCAGTCATGCTTGGCCCTTCTGGCTAGTAGGACAGGTAGTGAGGTTTCTGAGTTGCTTGAGGCTTTGTATCAACCGTTGCTTCAGCCCCTTATAATGCGGCCGCTCCGTTCTAAGAGTGTTGATCAACAGGTAGAGCTTGTTAACGACCTTATTCACTCTCATTTATGTTCTTATGGAATTGCATCAAGTGATTTTTTTTTTCCCAATTTTTTAGGTTGGGACAGTTACAGCTTTGAACTTCTGCTTGGCCTTAAGGCCCCCACTCCTTAAGTTGACACAAGAGCTAGTTACTTTTTTGCAAGAAGCTTTGCATATTGCTGAGGCTGATGAGGCTGTATGGGTTGTGAAGTTTATGAATCCTAAAGTGGCAACGTCATTGAACAAGTTGAGAACAGCATGCATTGAATTATTGTGTACTGCAATGGCATGGGCAGATTTTAGAACGCCAAATCATTCTGAGTTGCGGGCAAAGATCATTTCTATGTTTTTCAAGTCTCTAACCTGTCGCACACCAGATATTGTTGCTGTTGCAAAGGAGGGGCTACGTCAGGTTTGTTCATTTTCACATGTTATCTCACTTGTTAGTTAGAGCTTATCTGTCAGATTTATATTGCAATTTCTTTGGACCCCTATGATGGTTTGTTATATTGCACTTACGCTGGTTTTCACTGTAAGCTCAAACAGTACTTGGCTTTTGTTATGTAGATTGGTGGATGGCTCAGTAAAGCACATTCATCATGTGTCCCTTCTTTTAGTGTCCTATCTGTGTCATACTACTTATAATAAATGGTTTTATTAATGTAAAAATCATACTTTTCTTTCCGATGCATAGACGATCCTTATCTTGGCACTCCTATCCGATTCATTAATTTCATACTAATGACTTTTGGCATATTCTGGTATGCCACTGTCGTTAATGTCGGTATCTTTGGCACCCTGCAAGCTGCTCCTGCCTTTGTTGTGTGGCTATATATATATCAGGGCGGCTATAGTGACTCCTATAGAGTGACTCCTGTTTCACTCCAAATCTGAGTCTTCCATTTGAATGGCTGAGATTAAAACATCTTAAACACTTTCATCTTCCCCAAATAGCTAAAGGTTATATCCGGAATAATAAAAGTAAACCCCAAAGAAGAGATCTTTGTGTTATTTTCCTCTCTTCACTATCAACTCTGCACAAATGTTTGTTGCTTTCTTATGGCTGCTACTTCATCGAATTCATTGAACTCATGGAAACAAAACAAAAAGACTAAATATCAAACTCATCTTCCTCCACCTCTAGTGTAGGCGTGTAGCTACTGATCCCTTCTCGCAAAAATCAAAAGATGTTTCACCAATCAATAATACAAAATTGAGTAAAACCAAAAATTCTCAATTTTTAATTAATTCATCCATTCAAAACTATCTGCTCTTTCATTAATATTAATTAAAAAATATCAATAACAGGAAGATGGATGATGCCTCCAACAAATTCCCACGCCTTAATAAACTTCAATGCAATTATGACAATAACCATAACAAAACATCAATTTGCTCTTATATTTTTCAGTAAATTCTTCACATTATCAGCAGTTATTCATCAATTATAGTGAAAAAGTTTAGATTTTAATAGATCTAGGAATAAAAAAACTTTCTTGTGAGTTCAGATTCATGAGATTAAGGGGTATGATTCATTTGGAGAATAGTGGATTTTCTACAGAATTTTACAAAGAAGAACAGATCTAGTTTGTCTTATTTTTTATTTTTATTCCAGAGTTACCCTTTAGCTATTTGGAGAAATTTGAAGTGTTTAAGATGTTTTAATCTAAGCACCTTAAATTAGTTTAGATGGAAGACTCGGATTTGGAGTGAGATAGGAGTCACTCTTAGGGAGTCGCTATAACCGGCCCGTATATATATATCTCGAATAAGTTCAGTTTGTTATCTTACTTTTTGTGCTGGAATTATATACTTATATACTCATTTGATTATATATATATGTACTCCCAAAACTACTTGTATACTCATTTGAATTATATATATACTCCCAAAACTACGTATTTAGTGAGTGTCGAAACTCAATAGCTTTGGCATCTTTGCACTGCCCATGCTTTTAAAACAAGCTGTCTTGCTGGAACCCACATATATGACTCCTGCCTTGCACATTATAGAATGTTTTTGTTGGAATTTGGCATTTATTTCAAAGGTGCCAATGAAAGCTTTTTAACCATACCTATTTGTTTAAAACAACTATGTCAACAAAATATTCAGGCGCTTTAGGAGTTATAGTTTAATTCTTCTCCGTTTGTCTACGGTAAACTGTCTTAATTCTTCAGCAAAAGTATTCTTTTTCTGTATTTATTTCTACCCTTTAATTTAATGACTATAATTGATTCGAAAAGTGAGTTCTTGTCCCATAATAGCTTTGATAGTTTAAAATGCACATATTCAAAATGTCCTCATTGGTCATCACTTATAGATCCATTGACCCATATCATGTGGTTTTTTTCCCTTAGGTTATCCAGCAACAAAGAATGCCCAAAGATCTTCTTCAGAGCAGCCTCAGACCTATTTTGGTTAATTTGGCTCACACGAAAAGTCTCAGCATGCCTCTTTTGCAAGGTCTTGCTCGCTTGCTTGAACTTCTGTCCAACTGGTTTAATGTTACTTTGGGTGGAAAGTTGTTAGAGCACCTGAAAAAATGGCTGGAACCTGAAAAACTTGCTCAATGTCAAAAGTCATGGAAGGCTGGCGAAGAACCCAAAATTGCCGCAGGTATCTTTTTTTTTTTTTGGTATTATACTATCGTTATGAAACATGTGTCACTTGCTTGTATGTTAATTATGTTGTCTTGTTTTAATGCAGCTATTATTGAGCTTTTCCATCTTCTCCCTCCAGCAGCAGGCAAATTCCTAGATGAACTTGTCACCTTGACAATGGATCTGGAAGCAGCACTTCCCCAAGGACAGTTTTATAGTGAAATTAACAGCCCATATCGCCTTCCTCTTACTAAGTTTTTGAATCGTTATGCAACAGATGCTGTTGATTATTTCTTGAATCGGTTAAATCAACCGAGATATTTCAGGCGGTAGGTCTCTAAATAACAGTTAATTGTAACTTTTGATCTGTTTTTTTTTCATATATGAACAGTAATAGCTTTATCCTTTGATCTTCAATACAGTTTTATGTATATAATACGGTCTGATGCTGGTCATCCCCTGAGAGAAGAACTTGCAAAATCACCTCAGAAGATTCTAGCATGTGCTTTCCCCCAGTTTCTTGTAAAATCCGAAGAATCAGTGGCTTCTGAATCAGTAACACCACCCGAAGCCTCTAATGATGAGGGCCTTGTGAACTCATTACCTGAGAATCTTTCTAATCAACCTCCTGGAAACGTAGCTGCAAGCTCAGATTCTCATTTTCAGGGACTGGGTCTTGTTTCCGCTTTGGTTAAGCTGATGCCTGATTGGTTGCAGTCTAATCGTGCTGTGTTTGATACCTTGGTGTTTGTTTGGAAATCTCCAGCAAGAATTGCACGTTTACAGAATGAGCAGGAACTGAGTTTAGTGCAAGTAAGTCATCTTTCTTAAGGCAAAATTTTAATTCTTGACGACTCTTTGGTTATCTCCATTGAATTAGTATGATCAATCTTCACCCACATGGACTTTGTACTTATATCTTTGTATAGACTATTCAGTATATCTTACGCTTATTTTATGCAATTTTGGTTTTAATTTCAGTATGCCTTGAATGGTCAAATGTAAATGTTCAGTAATAATTTTTATGCTCCCTATGGACTTCCTGAACCAGCTTCTGTTAAATGACTTGGGGCGAAATCAACATATTATTACATCAACTTGGGGCGGAATTAACATATTATTATGTTGTCATTTTCCTCGAGATGAAATTTCCTTGTGGTTGATAATGTATACGGATATGGCCATTGAGTTGGGTTATGATCCACAATTTTCAAGTTTACGTAGCCTCGCCCTCAAGTCCACCAACGTCTTGATATACACCTCTAGGATCTAGTCCCTTGGTTTGACTTGAGCATAAATTTGGGTGTTTGACCAATTTTCAAGTTTACGTAGCCTCGCCCTCAAGTCCACCAGCGTCTTGATATACACTTCTAGGATCTAGTCCCTTGGTTTGACTTGAGCATAAATTTGGGTGTTTGACCAATTTGTTTTTCATAGTAGGAGTCTCTTTTGAGGTTTTTATATGATTGTACAAAATAATTCGAAAACAAATTTTTTTTTTATTGTGTTTTACATGTCAGAATCAAAACTCCTATCAGTCTGATCAAAGTTCTAATCAGTCTGATTGACCTTTAATCAGTGTGTCTGTCCAATTGATTAATGTTATAATCAGTTCACATGTGCTGATTAAATCAGTCCAACGAGCCAACGGATTGGAGCACTAATCAGCCCAACAGAAAATGCCCGTTTTAATAATCAGGACACATGGCAGCAAGCCCAAAGAAGTCAAACTACTTGTTAAAGTTCACATGCATAAACCTTTCTCGCAAAATCTGGGTTGACCTGACTTCCTTCGCACAACATTGAAATACGACACTAAAGGCCTTATGTTCATCCTTTTCCGTCTATTCTTCCAACTTGCTTCTTGAAAAAGCAAGCGCAAGCAATACATTTTTAACAAATACATTGGAGTATTTTATTTTCACATTTTTTTGTTGATTTGTTCTTTATAAGTGCGTGCAGTATTTCATCTATTCGCACAACATTGAAATACGACACTAAAGGCCGCATGTTCATCCTTTTCCGTCTATTCTTCCAACTTGCTTCTTGAAAAAGCAAGTGCAAGCAATACATTTTTAACAAATACATTGGAGTATTTTATTTTCACATTGTTCTTTATAAGCGCGTGCAGTATTTCTTTTCTGTAATCATCAGTCACCCACACTACCTTTTGTGTTTTTGCGTAAATTCTTTTTTAATGTTAGACATTGTAATTTTATCCCACTTCTGGTTTTATGAATCATGGAATCAGTCCTAAATAGCTTATCAAATGCAGGTGAAGGAGAGCAAATGGCTTGTCAAATGCTTTCTGAATTACTTGAGGCATGATAAAACAGAAGTTAATGTTTTGTTTGATATGCTCTCCATTTTTTTGTTCCATAGTCGCATTGATTATACTTTTCTGAAGGAGTTCTATATCATTGAGGTATGCATATTTTAACCTTACAGTCAGTTTAATTTTTAGCTAACATTAACTTGTGTTGTATTATAGATAGGCCTGGCGATGCTAAGCAATTTGTTTCCTGATAGGTTGCTGAAGGTTATCCTCCAGATATGAAGAAAATGCTTCTCCTGTTTTTCTTACAACTATTCCAGTCAAAACAGCTAGGTCATGATCACCTGGTTGTTGCTATGCAAATGCTTATACTTCCAATGCTAGCACATGCTTTTCAAAATGGCCAAAGTTGGGAGGTTATTGACCAAGCTATTGTGAAGACCGTCGTTGATAAGCTTCTTGATCCTCCAGAAGAGGTAATTTGTTGATTTACTTGACTTTCAATTTTATAGTCTTTTTTAACAAAATCTTGTTTGAGGTTAATATTAGCCTGTTCATCTTCTAGCTTTTGCTGAGGTTAATATCAAGTGTTGAGGTTTTGTCTCTGCTTTGTAGGTTACTGCAGAATATGATGAGCCTCTTAGGATAGAACTTCTGCAGCTTGCAACATTACTTCTCAAGTATCTGCAAAATGACCTTGTTCAGCATCGGAAAGAACTTATTAAATTCGGTTGGAATCACCTTAAACGTGAAGAAAGTGCCAGTAAGCAATGGGCCTTCGTCAATGTTTGTCACTTTTTGGAAGCATATCAAGCGCCAGAGAAAATCATTCTTCAGGTACCTTTACAGTAGCATCTATACTTTATGAAGCGAAAGAAAAGGATTTTTTTTTAAAAAGGAAAATGAACGTATAACAATAGCAGAAACGTGGGATACTATTATATTTGTTCAATCAATAAGGGGTTCTCTGTTTGTAACCCAATAAAGGATATGTTCATAAAGACAAGTTTGATTCTTTGTATCCTGATAATTCTTGGTGAATTTTCTTTCTGTTTCTGAGTTCTTACTTCGTAAAGTTCCGCTGATCACATTTACGAGTTCAAGATTTAATCCCCTTGTTTGTTATTTGTTTATATACGGTCCACAAAACTTTTGAAATTTGTACTGGTGTATTTTGAAATGCACACATTAATATATAAGTATTATAATTTTGACAATTGGGTAGTTCTTACTGAAAATCCTAAAGGTATGGGTGATGGAAATTGATGTAGACACATCAAGATGTTAATGTATTGTTCTATGTCAAAGATCATATGTTTTTTTTTAGGTTTGAGTCACTTATTTCTTGGCTAGCAAGAAATCTATATTATAAATAGGGAATTAGGCCTCTTTTGTTAGGGAGAGTTGTTGATGATTTTTGTGAATCTTGTTTAAGTTTAGAATTTTGGTTATTTATGTTGTTAGTGAATTGAGTTTTAGTTGTTGTTCGTAGTTGTTTTCTTATTAGGTTTACGTTTCCGCATCCTAATTTCTATCATTTTTGTATCAAAACGTAACTTAAACAACGACGAACAATAGCTAAAACTGAATTTAATAACAAAACAAATAAACACACCTAAAAACATAGCTATAATGAAAACTCAAAACACTCATCAACAACTCTTCTAACAAAGGAGGCCTAATGCCTTTTTTATAATAAAAATTTCTTGCTAGACAAGAAACAAACCCTAATTCCCTAAATGACTCAAACCTAAAAAGGAAACATATAATCTTTGACGTAGAACAATACATCAAGATGTGTCTACATCAATTTCCATCTATGGGAACCTAAAATCGTTTCAAAGCTTTAGAAGCTTAAGCAAATGTAAGTACTAGAACTTGGAATTATTATTTCTGATGGAAACAATTATTCTCTTAAACAAGCATTTATAGGAGCTGTAAGAGCCAGAAAAGTGTGCAAGATATAAATGTTAAAACTTTAAAGTACTAGCTCACTTGAATCTATGATGGGAACACGAATGAAACATCATTTTCTTTGAACTTAGTGCAAAAGAAATATGGGTTTCCTTGAATTGTAAGTAAAACCACTTGTTTCCACGAAGTAAATTTTAGATGGGACTTTGGTTGCAATTCAACTGGCAAAAACCTTTGCCAAACCTTTAGTCTTGATAAGCTTCATTGATTGTTACATGTATCTTTATATTTCCTTTAGTACTTATGAGCTTCGCTGACTGCTATGGTTCACTGGCTGCAGGTTTTTGTTGCACTTCTTAGAACTTGCCAGCCAGAGAATAAGATGCTTGTTAAACAGGCCCTTGATATACTAATGCCAGCATTACCACGAAGGCTGCCTGCTGGTGACTTTCGTATGCCTATTTGGATTCGTTACACCAAAAAAATTCTGGTGGAGGAAGGTCATTCAATTCCAAACTTGATACACATCTTTCAGCTAATTGTTCGGCATTCAGATCTTTTTTATAGTTGTAGAGCACAATTTGTACCACAAATGGTAAACTCTCTCAGTCGCCTTGGATTGCCATACAACACTTCAGCTGAAAATAGGCGCCTCGCCATTGAACTTGCTGGATTGGTTGTTGGTTGGGAAAGACAGAGGCAAAATGAAATGAAAGCAGTACCTGATAATAACATTGAGGGTTCCAGCCAAACCAATGATGTGTTTAATCCAGGGTCTAGTGCTAGTGATCTAAAGCGTCCTGTGGATGGATCTATATTACCTGATGATCTTAGCAAACGAGTTAAGGTTGAGCCTGGACTCCAGTCACTTTGTGTTATGTCACCTGGTGGTGCATCATCAATTCCCAACATAGAAACTCCTGGATCATCTGGCCAACCTGATGAAGAATTCAAACCTAATGCAGCAATGGAAGAAATGATTATCAATTTTCTTATAAGAGTAAGGGCCCTTCTCAAGTCTTATCTATTCTGGTCTTTACACCAATTGGTGACTTTAGCATTTCTTATTTTGTTTTCCTTATTTTTGCAAAAGTAAACTGAAATTGATTAATTTTTTTGATGTAAAACACTTCAGCCGTCTCTCCCTTTAGAGGTTACTTGCCTTTACCATCTTCAACGGGATTGTTAGTATATGCAAACATGTGTGGAAAATGTGTTACACATTGCAAAAAAAGGGAAAATGTTGGATGTGTTAACATTTTAGTCACAAGTTGCATATTTTGAAAAATTAAGACCACTGGAAAGATACCTTTCGCTTGTGAGTAGTTATGAAAATAAAATTAACAACAAAATATACCTTTGGTGCCCAAGAACTTAGTGATTGCAAAGGAGAGTCATCTGTTAAGATCTTTCAGATGACATTAATGGTACAAGGCAAATCAGAAAGACTCATTATTTTATGAAGTTAAATAGTGATATGAAACTTGAAATTGTTATTGGTAAAATTGTGGGGAATGGTGGAAGCGTAGTTAACCAATTCTAAGAGATGTATTGGAAAAGATATGAAATTATGTAGGACAAGATCCATCAGGGATGAGACATCTAACCGACTATGCTTGAAACTCTTACTTAATTCTTCTTGATGGTGTGCCACAAACACAAGGGGTTTGTGTGCTTGGTTAATGCTTTTGAGTTTTGACTTCATGGAAGTCGATTATCTAATAGTGTTATTTTTACCTTTTTTTTTGCTGCAAATAGGTTGCTTTAGTGATAGAACCTAAGGATAAAGAAGCAAATTCTATGTACAAGCAAGCTTTGGAGTTATTATCACAGGCTCTGGAAGTGTGGCCAAATGCCAATGTCAAGTTTAATTATCTTGAGAAGTTGTTGAGCAGCCTTCAACCATCTCAATCAAAAGACCCAGCGACAGCTCTTGCACAAGGCCTGGACGTCATGAACAAGGTTCTGGAGAAGCAACCACATCTCTTTATACGTAACAATATCAACCAGATTTCTCAAGTATGCTTCTAGAACTCCTTTCTTTCTCCAAAATTCGACAATCTTGTAATATCTGCAATTTCTCTTTCATCATGCTATTTTGTTTTTAGATACTGGAGCCCTGCTTTAACCATAAAATGTTGGATGAGGGGAAGTCACTGTGCTGCTTGTTGAGGATGATTTTTATTGCTTTCCCTCTAGAAGCGGCTAGTACACCCCAAGATGTGAAGATTTTGTACCAAAGGGTTGAAGATCTCATACAGAAGCATCTTGCTGCTGTGACAGCCCCACAGATTTCACTTGAACCTAATTCTGCAAACGTCATGATTAGTTTTGCACTCCTTGTCATCAAAACCTTGACAGAAGTGCAGAAGAATTTTATTGATCCTTTTATACTGCCCTTGGCTCGTGTTCTTCAGCGCCTCGCACGAGATATGGGGTCGTCTCCAGGTTCTCATGTTAGACAAGTATGTCATTCTTCTTCATTATCATAATATTTCTTTGTTTTTGTTGCTTCATATAAACTCATAGCTCTTTTGAGGCTTCATTTTTTAATTGTGGCGCTTTGAAGAAGGTTGTTTTCTTATTGCTGATGCAGTCGTTTGGTAATTGGTATTTATTTATTTTTTTTGTTTTGTTTTATTCATGTTGTTTATGTCTGTGTAATTTGAGAAGAATCTCAAGTTTTTATAGTTTGGCTTTGTCAACATGCTAATGCTCTTTTAAAAATTAAAAACATTCTATATACTAAATATGTGTTACATAGCTGAAATCACTGGAGAACAGTTGGATAACAAAAAGAGAAGAAAGAAAACAGAAGTACTAGATGATGCAGAAAGAGAAGAAAACTTGATTGTCCGGTCTTGTATTGGTTTGTATTGAACACATGCTAATAGATGGTATGGAAAGAAATATTTAAAGTTGGCCAACTGATCTATAACACATCAATGACGTGTTTAAAGGCCACGAGTTTTTGTTAACATTAGATGACCTAGAAGCTCCAAAGGGATAATTTACCGAAACCCCTTCTTCCTGTATACATCTCTGCAAAAGTCTTCCATCGGGTAGTTTGTTTCATAATCTCATCAAGCTTTACCATATTGGCGCACAAGCTTCGTTATATGGTATGTGTGAGGATTGTGCAACAAGAGTCTCCCGTCTGCAGTAGAAACATTTAACCCAAAAGATTTACTCCCTCTGTCCCAAATGGTAAATCCTTTATAGAAAACCCAACATTTTAAGGGAATATCATTTATTGCAGATGTAACTAACCATTTTTCCAAACTTGCCCTTATTCAATGTTAATTATCTTTCTTGAAATATTGATTGTCATTTTGTATTCTAATTCCTAGATAGGGGTAATCTAGGAAATAAAGAAAATTAGCCTAATTAATGGGCATTCAAATGTGGAAAGTGACCAACATTTTGGGACAGCCCAAAGAGGAATTCGGGACTAACAATTTGGGACGGAGGGAGTAATACATAATTTGTAGAATTCTAAACTCTAGCTCTAACTTCGTCAGATATATTTTTTGAGACATCACCGAATATACAAAAATCTATGTTGAAATTCTTGGGTTAAAGCATTTTGAAATTTTATTTATTTATCGATTACGCTCTTGACTGTGTAGTTGCTTAGCTTGCAACCTATAGATTGAAATCAAAATAAGATGGGGAAAGTTCAGAGTTGTGAATGTCCAGTCTCTCATCTGCTTGTATCTATTGTCCATGTATAAAATCATTGGTGGACTAAAATTTGGAAACTCTAACCACTGATATTTAACATATTAGATTCAAATTAACAAGTCGTGCCACTCGTAAACAATTCTTACGCATTGCAGATAGTAATATATGTTGTGTGTATCCGGTGACCGGTGGTATATGCCTGCTTTATGCTGTCTTTACCTGGGTTTGTGTGGTATGTCTATGTGATATTCTCTCTCAAATGTCTTCTTACATATATTATACTTTGTAGGAAGTAAAGGGTATTGTAGGTTTTTAGTGTGTGGTTTAGTCCCACATAGCTTAGATATAAGTTCTATGTGGTCTCACTCTCTATATATAGAGAGATAGCTTCTTTGTATCTTTATCTTAATATATTATCAATATTTCTAGTTGGTATCAAAGCTTCAGGTTAGGTCTTGGTTTCGGCCACCGGTGATGCTAGCTCCGGCGCCGGTGGCCGGATCTCCTTCAAAGGTCAATTTTTTTTTTCTTCTTCTTTTGTTTGTTTCCGCTAATTTTCTGCCCTATCATTACTGTTCATCGGGTTACTGTTCACGGTACTGTTCATCGGTACTATTCACGGCTACTGTTCATCGGCACCGTTCACGAATCACTATTCATCGAGGTTTTTTCAGGTTTGTTGTTTGTGTTAATGGTATGCACCGGTACTATTCACGGCTACTGTTCATCGGGTACTGTTCATCGGCACTGTTCACGAATCACTACTCATCGAGGTTTTTTCAGGTTTGTTGTTTGTGTTAATGGTATGCACCGCTCTATTCGAACTCTTTTTAGGGTTTTATCTGCGTTGTTGATATCAACTTGTCAAGCGCTCTTGTCAAGCCTTTTCTAATTAAGGCCAGCCCTTTCTAGGGTCTCGTTGCGTTGTTGATGTCATGCGTCATTCTTTTCAGGGGTTTATCTGCGTTGTTGATGTCAACTTGTCAAGCGCTCTTGTCCAGCCTTTTCAAAGGCCAGCCCTTTCTAGGGTCTCGTTGCGTTGTTGATGTCATGCGCCATTCTTGTATAGGGCTTTGTCCGTGTTGTTGCCGCATCTGTCAAACGGCTCCAATGCTTTTCTCCAGCCCTCTCTCTTTCTTTAGGGCGTTTTATGTGCTGCCACCACTACCGCTTCTGAGTTGCTACCTGTCTACAGTTTTTTTTTTCGCAGCTGGTCATCCTGCCATTGGACATCTCTCTAGGTTTCATGGGGAATATGAGAGAACTTTTTTGTATTTCAAGCTGAACTTTCAGAGTCTGAAAGTTCAGTTTGAGGGGGAGTGTAGGAAGTAAAGGGTATTGTAGGTTTTTAGTGTGTGGTTTAGTCCCACATAGCTTAGATATAAGTTCTATGTGGTCTCACTCTCTATATATAGAGAGATAGCTTCTTTGTATCTTTATCTCATTATATTATCAATATTA
>JABWDY010011319.1:14135-24728 GCA_013358455.1 Thalictrum thalictroides | reverse complement strand
TAAACCTCTCCATGCCGACAAAGGAGAACGGATATCCACCGGAATATTCCGTTTTTTCAAAAAACGAATATCCGGCTTATTTCGGCATTTTCAACTATGAAAAAAAACATTGACTAGTCTAGTAGACTAGTAGTTTCAGAGAATTTTACTTATTCTCCTAAGCAAATATAATAATGTTACTCACTTTGACAATGAAGTCTTTCAAAGGTTCATGATCGGTGCATGAAACAAGGCTGAGCACATGTAAGGTAGACGATGTCAACTGTAAATACCCAGATAAAAGAATTAAATATGGATACAACGAACAAAACATAGAGTCAGCAACAAAATCTACAAAAGTTCAAGTCCACTTGATTTTCATGGATTCACCTGCTTTTCAAGTGCATCTCTGTATTTAAAACTTGATGGTGCTGATATTTGGTCCGATCCAAGAGTTTCAAGTACATGTTCCAGACCTTGAACAACATCGGAGAATGAGCTCCCATAATCTGCATCGAGGGAACCAAGAAAAGAAGTCATCGTTTGAACATGATAAATGACAGCTTCCAAGTTGTACAGTGGAGACTATACTAGTGCGAAAAAATGTATTGGTAGCATCAATGCTTAAAAAAGCGAGGCGTTAAGCCATAGCGTTTTCCTTAGAAAAGGCGAGGCGTAAGCCATAAGGCGCTATGGCGTAAGCCTTTTATACATTTAAAAATATACAATAATGCTTGTAATTAAAAAAAAATATCGAATAACATCAAAATAATTCATGCAACCACAAAATGATAGATATGGTGATTTATTATGATTGATAGAAGTTGGAGATGGAGTTATAAAGAAGACGATGTTGATTTATAAAGAAGTTGGAGATCGAGTTGGAGATTTATTATGATTTCTAATATGATGAAATTGGATATCGAGTTGGAGACGGTTTATGCTTCTTATCGGCTGTTATTAGGTTGTGATTTGATGAGAATCTCATCATGAGATTGAAAGCCCATTAGGCAGATCAGATCTAGCAAAAGGCGTGGGCTTTTATTATATAGCGTGCACCTAGGCCCAATAGCGGACGCCCAGTCCCATTTAACAAAGCTTTTTATGCAGTCCGCCATTACAGAGACACCTAAGTGCGTTTTCCGAGCGCCTCGCCTCAAGGCGTGCCTAAGCTACGTTATTTTAAGCATTGGGTAGCATAGACTTTATGATTATAATGACATATATAGGTGTTCAAAATTGCGAGAAATCCATCATATTGCTAGGTAAAAGATATAGAGGGCCGTTATTCAAGCCCCAACTATTAGTAATTAAGCCTCATTTGATTTTGCCCCACCCGGGTTATAAAAATAGTGATTGGGCCTCATACACTAAACGCACCCCATGGGTTCTCTCTCTAACTACTAGCACCTGCACAGCTACAACCACCACCACTTCATTTATTCTTCTTCCTTTTATTTCCCTCTTCTCTTCTCGTCTACCATACTTATAACTTTATAAGTTATTTCTCAGTTTTCACTGTCCCCATGGGTTCTCTCTTAAACTACTAGCACCTGCACAGCTACAACCACCACCACTTCATTTCTTCTTCTTCCTTTTATTTCCCTCTTCTCTTCTTGTCTACCATACTTATAACTTTATAAGTTATTTCTCAGTTTCCTCACTGTCTTTTTTATCTCGTTTTCTTTTCTTTCCTTTTTCTTATTCTTCTTCATCTTTGCTTTTCGAATATCAGATTTAAACAGTCAAATAAGAGTTATTTATGCACTTGAGAAACAACTCACTGACACTGGAAATTCAGCAAATTGATGGAATTGTTTGTTTCAAGAGTGAATTCTTTCTTCTAATTACACGAAAATTTAAAACCAAAAACGGTTTTTTAGGACCTGATGTTAAGATATAACCAAAGATACTCAATTAAAGAAGAAAGAAAATAGAGAAAAAGATAAGAGAAGCAAGAAGAAAGAGGAAGAAATAGGAAAGAAAGAAAAAAGGATGTGGAAGAGAATCAACAACAACAATATAGAAATTGAACAAAGATGACAATGGTATTGGTTGTGGTGGTTGCTAATTAAATCATGAAGAAGAAGAAACATAAGAACGGTGATCATGGTGACTGATGCAGGACATAAATCATATACTAATTGGTTTCTTATTTGGGTTTATGATTTATTTACAGGGCCAAATAGTATTTATATATTGCTATTTTCGTTTTTATTATTTAGAGTATATTTAGAAGTGTCTAGAAATCTTATTTTGAGTCCTAATAGGTTTAGGAAGTTGCCTAAAGATACTACATACCTTAGGAAACAAGTAATTCAAGTTCTAGTAGGTTTCCTAATTGTTTCAGGGGAGTTATCTATATAAAGAGCTCCATGGACGAAAATTGCAATCAATCAATTCATTCAATTAATACAAATCAAGTTTTGTCTCTACAATTTATTTTCTTTGAGTTTTTTTCAAGTTCTTCCTTGTTTCAAGGCAATCCTCCCCTTGGGTTATTCAAGGTTTGATTTTTAATCGCTTCCGCTACGTCAATGACAGTGGCAGCAGTTGCACATGGTGGTAGTTAATAAAAACACCCATTTGGAATATGTTAGTATGTAATTTATGTTTCTTGGATACAAGAGGGCCTGTTTACTACTTAGTGGGGATTTAATACGAGCCCTCAAGAAATATATTGGAATTGAAAAGAGCTAATAGGAATAAGCTAGATGGAATATGCCTTTCAACAAGTTCAAAACAAGACACTACTATCATTTTAATAGTTGAAGTACAAAGGTGTCATGACATCTTAAACTTGCCCAAATGCATATTTGATTAAGAAAATCAAAATCAGAACAAATGAGTCTTAAAATCAAAGTAATTGTCTTTCCAAAGAAGTACATACGCTAAAAAAATAAAATCACAGAAAATTTCCCAAATCGACATACAGTATGTTATGGTAAGAAATTAACTGAAAACAGTAATCAAGATGCAACTACTCACCAAGTCTTGATGATGGCACAGCCAATGCCGCAGCAGCATGTATTCTGATCTTAAAGTTAGAGGAATCACGAAGAAGCAGAAGAAGTATACTGAATACAGAGGGGGCCCTGCAAAAAAATTGAAGACTCTGTTACAGCTGCAGCAGCTTAATCCAGAGATTTAAAAGAGAAGGTAAACATTCAAGGTTATTTTACAATACATGGAAAAGCGGAAGAAATAAAGGTTAAATACATCCATTGGAAATGTTGACATGCCTTCAGCTCATATAGATAAGGAGAGGTCCATAAATTTGTAGTTAACTCAAAATTTATCTCGGATACACATAGGCAGCAAAATCTAAGAGCAAGTGGAAGCGGAGACACTCACAAGATAGTCTTTCTATCTGTTGACATGTCTATCTCAGTACTTCAAAACTGCAAGAGGGGGCACCAAAAAGGGATTCAATACCCCTTGTTTTCATATTGAGAAGAGAGAAAAAAATTCATAGGTGACACATGCAGTTCTTGGGATGAGGGACACATCAGAACTTTGGTAGGCCATTGAAATATTTCAGACACATTGTGAGGTGGGTTTCAACAGGATGTTAGTCTTCCACTTAACACTTGCTCAAGGGTAACTTGGGATCAGATTGTAATAGTGTAGCCAGTAAATATTGTATATGTGAGCTGGGTTCTAGCTTGGTTCAAATCGGGTTCAGTTTTGGTTCTACGATGACTGGCATTAACAATAGCTTTTAACTGGGGGAAGTATCGACGCTGGATCAAACTATCTGCTTCCTACCGACTCAGCTGGTTCTTAAACCATGATCTGAACCCCTTGTAATAAAAAATTCATTATGATGCTTCAATGAAATTTATAAAGTAAAGGTGGTGAATCAACCTTGATTAACTTCTATATTTAAAGAGGTCCAATTTAATAATACTTAAATGTTACAATTTCATAAGATCCAATGCTCCATTAGATCAAAATGTTGAGTTCAATGAATTAGAAGCATCTCTCGAGCAGAGAAGTTCACATGTTTAATATAAACAAAATCGAATGGATATGATGGACTGGTGGTAGTATTAACTATAAATGGAGAACTAGATGAGAAATAAGACTATTGTGAAGTACACTCTAGTACTCTACTAACCAAAATGTTGTGGTGGCTCGAGGAGCATGACATTTTCCATGGTAGACACAGCATACTGAAGTGACCACTTCTTCCATAAACCACAACGGGCAATTAAGCTCTATACTTAGTTATTTACTAATCTATTTTTAGGAGTTGAATGAATTCATTATATGATGCTCACTTTCCCAACTTATATGATGGAATTAGTAGAATATTATGTATATACGATTTTGTAATTTGTAGATGATGGTGTGTCATCTCATGTGCTATGTCTGCAGAGTGCGGATCCAACCTTTATAGCTTAGCTCAGTTCACCCGGAGGTTCATATGGACCCCCTTTAGTGATGTTAGCAAGTTAAGTCATCAGAGAAAGTCTAGTACTTAAAGTACATCTTTCCTTGTGTTAAGAAAATATATCACGGTGAAAGGACCAGATGGACGTGAAAAAACACGCATGCCTTTATAGTGGAAGTGGAAGATAAAGGAGGACATAAAAAACAACAAAATAAGGATAACTTAATAGCTTCCTCAGAAAACATTATCTGCATAATTCTTACCTTGTTTTGCAGGCCAAGCGAAATTCTATAAGCCCATGTATAAACTGTAATTTTCTTTCCACTTTCATTATAAAGCACTTGAAATAACTTATGATTCATGTAAATAAGGAATTTTCCACTGTACGTTTGAAAGATCAAAGCTTACGAAACAATCCAACATTTAAAGAGAACTTTAATTTATTATATATCATTTTTACGCTTATTTTATTTTTCACTTGAGCATCTCTACAATGAAAAAAAAGGTAGAAGTCAATTTTTCCTTACCAAGTCATATCTTCCAATTTTAGTGTTTCATTCAGAAATAGATTGCTCAATGCATGGCAGACATTCCATCGAACCTGTAAAATCATCCCAAATTATAAGTAAACAAGTGATAAATACAAAGAATACATGCACACCAACATCAAGAAGCCGAAAAATACCTTCACATTTCCAGTTGTCACACAAGAGACAAATGCTTGAACCATTCCGCTCAACCAATGGGGATCTCCTAAAACATCTTCCAAAGATGGACCTCCACGAATTCCATCATAATGTGATGTTGATATACTTGTAAATCTAACAAATCTTGAAAGGTTACCAAGGGCCCTAACTGCATTTGACTTGATCTAACAGAGAAAACAATCAAGTTTCAGAATTTCGGCCAAATAAGGGAATCTTGTGAGCTTAGGATAAAAGTACAGACTCCAATTATGTAGCAGTGCAAACTTTTACCTTGTCACCATCCTTACTCAATCGCAGAGCAGATTCAACCAAGCAAGCTATCCAACGAGAATAAGTCTTTGAATCTATACTTGAAAAAGAAAGTATTACAACGAAGTTAACCAAATAACATGGAAAGAAGAGAAGTAGGGTAGGTATAACATAAGAACATTATATTTAGGCTTTGTTGAAATGCACTCACCAGTAGAACACATATCCAAGTCAAAATCACTTGCTCTGTGACGTAGTAAATCACATATATTTGCTAAAGCCCAGGAGGCTGTTATTCTCACCTGGAGAAAACTACCCATATCAAACTTCTATCATCCGGAGATGAGGTATAAATCAATTCAGCTTTTAATATCACGAAGGGTTGGAGAATATTAAATAATTACCGAGACCAAAGGATCACGTGTGTTTGTTTCAATAGCATGGATAAACTTCTCCAAAATTTCTGCTCTAAAACAGTGAAGTCGGTAAAACATAACATCCATGTATACTTACTTTATATGGCACAGAAGTCAACTTTGTTTGATTCCATAACAGGGTTTCTTTAAAGGGTTGTTACCTTTGAGAAATTTGTGGAAAACATGAAATGACACCAATGGCTCGACAAGCAGCTGACCTTACAGAAGGAGCCTCATCACTGAGCGCTGCATTAATCTATACAAGATATATTTCCAACAAACATACAGACCAATCAGGAGCTGAAACATGCTTAATAAATAACAAATAGTAAAGAGAAAAACTACCAGTGTTGGTCAACAATCTTATTAAGACTTACTGAAGAAGATAAAATAAAATCCTGATTTTCTTTTGTGAGGGAGAAGAAAACAAAGGAAGTTATACCCGCAAAACAAGTTACCGATGCTGCTCTTACCTGCCAATGAAAAGCAAGACATACTTGAAAGATCAAACATAGGATGACATAATAGCAGTACAATTGCAAGTACCATCATTAACGGTTTACCCTTAGTTCGAAAGCATTTTGACAGCAAGTCTCACATAGAATGAGAAAGCTAGCATATGACTTTGGTTTGGATTAAGTAGCACATGTATTGGAGAATACTTATGGGTTATGACTTATAACACATATACAGACATATGCACATGTGCTGCACATGCATTGGCTGTGTTTGGTATCCCAGCATACAGGCAAAGGTTCCTAGTAGATAAACTAGAACTGGGGTGACTCAAGGTCTTGATTGGGGATCCCCCACCAAAGTCACTACCAATGAAGATGCAAATAACAAAGTTTAAGTGAACTTGCATTTTCTTTGGGAGGAATTTTGGCGGGTGAAATTACCTATCACCACACTTGTTCTGGTCCAAATTCTAACCAGTAAACTTACATGGTACCAAGCAAAAGACTCCATCTATATCAACTTATATAAGCTATATAGTAAACAGACACAAATTGCATGAACAAAGTGGCACATCACTACAAAGTACAAACCAACATATGCAACAGATCACCTGATTAGAGCTATATAGTAGACAGACACAAGTTGCATGAACAAAGTGGCACATCAAACCAACACATGCAACAGATCACCTGATTAAAGAATTTTTATACAACATAGTGCGAGAGGGAAATGCTTGCAGAGGTAGGGTTCATCAGACTTACCATTGCAGAACTATGAAACAGAACCAGAGGTAGATGCTTTTCAATAGCTTCACACCATTGTTGACTGCCTGAAAAGTCTCGTGTGGGGATTTTTTTTGAGGATTCTGGACCATCAATTTCAAGTCCATATGACGGAGCTGATGAGATTCTTTTGGTTTTGCTACATTCAGATGTAAATGGGGTGTCCAGAGATCTATCATCTAAAACGTCCTCAGTTCCTTTGAATCCAGATATTGCACGGAGACATTCATCTAAAACCTAAATGAGAATATCTTAATTACATTTACTGGAAATCTCATGCTGTATGGGGACTTGACAAAGCTTGAGTACTTGACTGATGCACAATATTGTAGAAGGCTTCTAAACTCATAAATGTCATTTAAACAAATTATCGGTTGTGAAAGAAAAGAATGGAAGAACACTTGTACCTTAACAGCTGCCATAATGCATCTTTCTCCAAGTAAAGCTACACTGTTTTCAACATTACCCTTCAATCGCCTCGTTGAACTTTCAAAGTTGGAAACTCCAGCCGTAGTTGCTCTCAATAATCCATATGTAATAGTAGAAACTTGTAACCAACAAGCTGTCATTACTTTGGGGTAATTATGTAATACAGCGCGAAGGACCTGAAAATGACTATATAGATCACATGCACCATCCTTTAAAAATCACAAATAATATAACAAGTCTATCTAATTTTATCACTCACTTATTTGTAATGTCAAAATGAGGGGGATCCAATCTCTAATTTCTTAAAAGCATATTTCAAATTTCAATACATCTTACAAAATTGTGAATTTGTGATAATAGATATATTTCATTCCATATAATCAAAACTGAAACTTACGAGAGCTCAGAAATTTCTTTCAAAACTGATATAACTCTCAAGACAACATTACCCCTAAACATTCAGCTGATACTCATCCAAACCGATTGGAGCACACAAGCGATTCTTCTATTTTAGATCCAAAATAACTATGTTTTCTATATGTTCACGGTGATTACATATATCATATATGAGAGATTGCATCTTCATTAAACCTTCTAAAAGATAAAAATAAGATTTTAATACAAAAGTTTACCTGAAGCGATTCAAAGCTTATAGTTGGATTTGTTGCACGTTCTGAATATTGAAATATCAAAGAAAGTAGACTTTGTTTCCCTGGCACTCCTCGAAGATCTTCAATATGCATATATTAAGAATTACAAGTCAATCATAAAAATTGCTCTCATCATGTGTACAAAATGATCATGTTATGCTAAACTTGATTGCAATATGAGATTATTGTCCATCCCTTGCATTTAAGATAGATTATAATTGGAAAACTACTCAATTTTTGTGTTTTTTATGTTTATAATATATGAGCATCATCTTTTAAAAGTATTTCTTAGAAACAAAATGGCTGAGAGAAAAAAAGAATGCTTGTAGAGTCCTCATCAATTGAGCATCTGAAGTCATAGCCTTAAGTCTAGCACGTAATATAATTAGACCATCCTGATTGATTTTGGAATTTAATTAGACACTAAACATGTTCTCATCACAAGAATTTATCAGATGTAGTTTGTCGAAGAAAAACCTGTTGATATTTCTTCTTGAAGCAATTCTTGGACCTGGAATGAGGGGGGCGAGGTAGAGAAAGCCGCTCCCAAGCAATTAAGCAACATGGCCTGCAATTAAGCAATATGGCTTGTGAATAATTTAGGTTTTGTAGTTTGTTTCGAAAGTCCAGAAGTTGCCTATTTTTCATAAATTCATGAGTAAAGGAAATCAATTTTTTATTGGTTTATTTATTTTTGAGAGGGATGGGGGAGGGGTAATGAAATATTTTTCATAAAGGAAGGAAATAAATCCACATCCACACGCTAAGAGCAATTATGGGCAGAAACAAAAACAAACGAGAAATCACTTGAAGTTGGAAGTCCCCAACCATATTTTACTCAGCTGCAGGAGTAAGAGTTCAACAAAATCTTCATATTTGATGAAACGGCCATCACAGGGCATTGTGCGGGCAAGCATGAATAGAAAGGAATGTGAAGGCAAGTGACTAGAACATATAATATGTGAACATTATTGTCACTTGGTAGGGTCTTGAGAAACTTTTGGCAAGCTAGGTGCTTTTCAAAAATAATCCTCTAATGTGCTTAGTAAATACATATTCTCAGTGTACAACTCACGCTTAAAATGACGTGGCCAACTGTCATTATTCTACGTATTTCTTTATCAGGATCAAAAGAGTTAAAAACACTTTTTGCTAAAAGTATTGCAAATCTGTACTTTTAGTCACCAAAGATCAGAAAATGGGTAACAAAACATTTTGAATCCTGTTTTGATGACCCTTCTATATCCATCCCATCTAATCCTCTTCATTCATCTTAAAACAACGTTTGAGGAAGAATGTCTTAAACTTATGTTCACGTTTATGTTATGCATAGCACACATAATTTACATCACTTGATCCTTTATGAGATTGTGGCATTAATTAGATTGTAAAACAATTGACTTCGATGAAAAACAGGCTACAAGAGTTGTGGCAACATTATGAACTCTTAAGTGATAACTGCTAAGAATAGTCATATCCATAAAACTCACAAACTTCTTATCATAAACTCACAACTTATTTTTCAAAAACAACAATGTTAAACATTGAAGACTGAGGACCATAATAAAAGTGCTGGACATCAGCTAAGCCCTTCTCAATTGACTGGTTGTATATATATTAGACATGTTTTCTAATTTGAGTCCTTAACAAAATATTGTCCAATAATAGATCTTGACTTCAAGGTAGTTGTTTAGCTATTGAAGGCACATGTAACTAACCATCAAGCCAGCCTGATCTGTTCTAGATGGGAATCCATCTATCATCCTCAATCGCAGAGCTGAAATAACATCCAGTAACAACTGTTCAGGCATTCGAGCATATCTGTTTCAAAAATTTATGAGCAAGTGAGGAATAAAAAGGTCAACAAACCATATTCTGAAAGAGATGGGAGGTAGGGGAGTCCTTTGTCTGTAAATTATTTTTCAGTGTGGTCCATGCTTATCAATTAAACCATCTTGCTTGTCCATTAATAGCACAAATTCAAAATTACATATGTATAAAGGGAAATCAGAAAGCTTCAAGTACAGGATCATACGGAGTAGCCGAAATCACAAGCATGAGTACTTTGAACAAGGATGCCAGCAACCCATTATGCACTTCACGCTGAACTAAATACAACATTCCTGCACCACATATTATGAGACGAAACTACACATAAGCAAGCAGAGGAAAAGTGTTAAGCCTACATAAATGTTCAATGAAAAAACAATTGCACTATAGAGATTTCTTGTTTATATTTGACAGAATGTAATACTATACTACATGTAGTCCTTTTACCCAAATGGAGCTGCATGAGTATTTGACCAAGTGAGCTCGAAAGTGCAGTAAATGATCCACATTTTGTGGATTCCCTGTATTCTGCTACTTGAAGAAAAACTGGTGAAGGCCCACTGAGCATGGCACCTAACGCTGAAGCTGATGCCATCCGTGTCTACGCACCATAAAAATAGGGTCTTCAGTGTGCCACTGGATGAAATAATGACTATATTTGCAAGAAAATTGCACAGTATGCTATATATATATATA
>JABWDY010011300.1:26978-37750 GCA_013358455.1 Thalictrum thalictroides | reverse complement strand
TTTTTTGTTGAGAGGTTTCTTTGAGCAGCCAGTGTTAAACTAAGATGGCTCGTCATCCGAACACCCTGACTTAGGTTTCATACAGCAGTGTAGGACAACCTAAGGAGGCTGAGACCGTGCTTAGAAACTTCTAATACAGTAGTGGCTCTAATGCAGGGTGGCTGACAAGGACTGGGGAGCTGATTTTCGAAAGCTATCCCCTGGTGCAGCCCTGGTTGCTCTCACTTTGTGGCTTGACCATATGCAGGTATCCTTGGTTCTCTCTCCATGTTTGTAGAATTTGAATTATTGGCATAAAATACATCTACAATTCTACAAATCAGTATATCACTAGTAAAGGGCTTATGGTACGTTATAATGCAGGCAGTTCATTCAGGTGCAGATCTAGAGTCTGCCATTGCGAATTGCATGGGGTACAAGGCTGAGGTAATATCTTTTTTAATCAAGCCCTTTTATCTGAATTATGGAAGTTCCCTACAAATTAGATCTTCCTGGGAATTTTAGATTTCAACTACTAGGTGTGTAAGGAGTGTTTTCCAGACCCTCCTCCTGTTCAGAGCTTATCTGAACTCTTTATGTATAATAGTCCTTTGTTTCTTCTATGTGTTTTTTACTTTTTATTCATTGGATGGGATGTCAATTCAGCATTTGGTTTCAACTTCATATTCAAATACTTACATGTAATCTGTTTATTATCTTGCAGAAAATTATGTCTTTTATCACTCTTGCTCTTGAAAATCTTGCACTTTCATCAGACAATAATGAAGATCTAATATACTGCTTAAAGGTAACAATTGATGTAGTTTAAATTTTAATTTACTGCAGGTAACTATGGCAGAGCCTATCCATTTTCATTTGTATGTTACATATTGAACTGGTCATTATTATGTTTCATCTTTAGTTTTAAAGGATTGATGCTTCATTGCATCTTTGAAAGTGGCACTAGATTCAAACATAAGAAAACCTGATATCGAAACCAGTAGGGTTATCAAATTCAAACGACGGGCCATTTTTAGTATTATTTGCAACATGGAAGTTGCTCTCTTCATCTTTTGTTTATATTGGAGTTGGTAAATTAGTGCTTTATAGGAGTTGTACAATGAATTTAGGTTTATATTTGGAGATCTAATGGATACGTATGTTTCTGGATAGAATTATGAATTATAGTGCAAGTAATAGGTAGCGATGAGCTAAACTTCCGGGATGCTTTATAGATCTGATTCGAATTTTTCAGTGGCCCTACTGAACATTTGTGGTGGAATGAGATATGAAATGGACTTGCTAGTGATTTTCTTTTGGTGTGGCATCCTTCCGTCATCTCATTTGAGGCAAAATTTCTTTCAACCTGTCACTTCAAAGATTTAGACAGACCTCTGGAAATAGCACTCTGCGGAAGTTGAGTAATATGGAAGTTGCCTCATTTGTAGATTTTAACAATCAACTCTTCGTACTGGGCTTTGCTTAGGAAGTTGTTTTTCTCTGTATTGGTAAGAAGGGTATATCATTGTGCTTGTTGGGGATTGCTCAATTTCATTTTGAGTGTTTTCTCTTGCAATTATCCTATTTCATTTGTATTTCATATGTTATATCCGTGGGGTATCATTAATATTTTGTCGAAAGAGGCGTCATATTCACTATATCTAATACGTTTGTTATTCTGTTTTGGAAGGGATGGGATCTTGCCCAAAAAATGTGCAAGAGTGGAGATGATCACTGGGCACTTTATGCGAAATCAGTCCTTGATAGGACACGACTTGCTCTTGCAAGCAAGGCTGAGCATTATGATAAAGTTCTCCAACCTTCTGCTGAGTATCTCGGATCATTGCTTGATGTTGACCAATGGGCTGTAAGTTATTTGTTATATTCAGATCTTAGATGTTCTGCTTTATAATTGCCCTGAATTATTTTACTCAAAAGCACATCATGCAGGTAAACATATTCACTGAAGAAATTATTCGTGCTGGATCAGCTGCGTCCTTGTCCTCACTTCTTAATCGACTTGACCCTGTACTTCGAAAGACAGCTAATCTTGGAAGGTATGTTAAGGAATTCATTGTTTACCTAATCTGGCAGATTGGCACTGTTATATACTTATATGCAGAGAGACCAACTAGTTATGCAGTCTAATAGACTATCATGTCTCTGAGAGTTGGACTTTATTTTCTGAAATCAATCGAAACCACTTTCTAATGCAACCTTCACTGGCATAAACAGTTGGCAGGTCATCAGTCCAATTGAAGCTGTTGGATATGTTGTAGTTGTAGATGAGCTACTTACTGTTCAGAATATGACTTATGAGAAACCAACAATTTTAGTAGCAAAAAGTGTTAAAGGAGAGGAAGAAATCCCAGACGGTGCAGTTGCTGTGCTGACACCTGACATGCCAGATGTTCTATCACATGTTTCTGTGAGAGCAAGAAATAGCAAGGTACTATCAATTCTCTTAGAATCTTGTAATATCTCAGCTTCTCTTCTTCCTATATACTGGAGGTTTAGTTCTAAACTATCATGGTCTTTTGATGTTTGGATTGTTCTTTCCATCGGAAGGTCTGTTTCGCCACATGCTTTGACCCAAACATCTTGAATGACCTTAAGGAGAAAGAAGGAAAATTATTACAGCTGAAGCCTACTTCTGCAGATATTGTTTATAGGTATTGTATAACTCATATTTTATGATTGCACACTATATTTTGGATTTTGTACCATTGTTTTGTTCAAACAAGTTTTTTTTTTCCATTAAGGTACGAGAGTTAAATTCTTTCCCTTTTCAATTCAGTGAGCTAAAGGATGGAGATCTGTCTGGTGCTAGTTCAACGACTTTGAGAGATGATGATTCACCATCTCTTACATTGGTCAAAAAGCAATTTTGCGGTAGATATGCTATATCATCGGAGGAGTTTACCAACGATATGGTTAGACCTTTGAAACACAGTTTTTCTCTGTTTATAAAATGTTTCTCATGTGATTCACCCTTGGATTGAGTACATCCTCAATGGCATTTTATTGCAGACTAGTTTAATTTGTTCTGTAATTATGTGGCTTGATTTCATTATTATAGGTCGGAGCTAAATCACGTAATATATCTTATCTAAAAGGAAAAGTACCATCCTGGGTCGGAATTCCAACCTCTGTCGCCTTACCATTTGGTGTTTTTGAGAAGGTTCTTTCAGATAATTCCAACAAGGTTTGTCCCTTTTCTGGCAATTTTTATTTATCATTTATTATAGGTCTTTATCTTGCATATGTAGGAAAGAAAAAGAATTTTTTCTAGAGACCTCAGCATATCTAGAGCTACAAGTATTTCCTTTCATCTTCTTATGTTTTAAGGTCGTAGTAACCTTTTGTTTATTGTTGTTTCTACAAGAGAACTACTTGTAGCACGCTCCTTTCAGAGAAATGTATCTCACACTCTACCCTTTATTTTCTTTTTAAAGCTTAATCTTAATTTCTAAGGTGGTGCCCACCATTCAAGTAACTCCTTTTTGTGGGTCTAATACATGTTTAGTCCTATCTTCAACACCCAACACTGAGCAAAGGAAACCATGTACTGGAATACAACTTCTTCATCGCGAATGTGGTGGTCATCGTGACTTCAATATGATGTCTCAATTCTGTACTTAAATACTGCCAGTTTCCATACTTTGCTAAGCGCTTACTAATCCTTTTCTACATGAAAAAGTATGAATTAGAACTATGAGACTATATCTGGAAAGTCAATGTTACAGTTAAATCAATGATGTTAGTCATAACTCATAAGAGTCCTTTCTTTGTCACGGTCAAACCTTGGACAAGTGACTCTCATAATAGTGTGTGTGTGTATATATAATCCTCGGAAAAGCAGTTACATTTTGAACTATGTATATATTTTCAAAGCCCACAAACAACCAACATTATCCTCATCTCTTGATTTTAGTTAATCTATCTCCTCTTCTTTTTATTGTCTCATAGTTTGTTTAGAACTTTAGATCCTTTTCCAATACTGTTTGCATACAGTAGAACCTCTTTAAATTAATACTTGATTCATTAATAATCTCTGTTAAGTTATAAAATTGCAAGGTCCCAAAGCTATTAATTTAAAGAGGTTCTACTGTACTTATGTTGTACCTATTTCGTCAACATTGACTTTAAGGTGATCCATTATCGAGAAGAATTTTCTGAAATCACTGATGTTAGTACATAAAGTCCTTTCTTTGTCACAGTCAAACCGTGGACAACAATGACTTTAAGGTGTACCTATTTTGTCTACATACTCAATTTCATACAATCATCATCACCATTATTAATTGATCCTTGCAATTTGATTCAGTAAAGAAAATCGAATCTGGTGTTAGCGTCCTTGTCATTATCCACTATGTTCTGATTATATTTTGTAGATTGCAGTGACAAATTTCTTTGGGGGATTATATTGATTTTCTGTGTCTTATTGCAGAAAGTAGCTGACACATTAATGTCCCTTAAGAAAAAGTTAGGAGAAGGAGACTTTAATGCACTTTGTGAAGTCCGGCAGACAGTTTTGCAGCTTGCAGCACCGCCTCAGTTGGTATAACCATCCAAATCATAATGTTTACTCAACACAAGTTTCAAAAAAATCTCATGAACAATATCTCATCTTAGCTTGACGAACAACTAGTTATCGAACTTACTTACTTACCTTGCAAGCTTGTCAGATATCATACATCAGGACATTGCTAAAAGTTGGGAATACATTTGACACAAAGAAATTATTATTTGACTATTGCTGGTTATAGGAAACAGTATGCACTATCTTTTGCTGTATGAAACTATGCAAATGCTAATGGTTAAGCATATCCTATTTCTGGTTTATATTTTAATTTCCATTGTGTAAAGACGAGGGAAAATGATAATAATGACACATTTTAGGTGAAAGAGCTGAAGAGCACAATGCAAGGCGCAGGGATGCCTTGGCCTGGTGATGAAGGTGAGAAACGATGGGAACAAGCATGGACAGCAATAAAGAAGGTGAGGCTACAAAACTTTCTTAGACAGTAGGAATAATCCTATCTGATTCAGATTTATAGGGTTTGAAGTATTGTTTTTCTTTGTTTTAGAAATGAAAGATCGAGACAAGGTCCAAATAAAATGGCATTATTCTGGACATGTATTGTCATATTTCATAGTATGCATAATAAAACTATTTCCTTAGTTTTCAAGTGATCCCTACAAATATATTTATCACTAGCTATCATTTTCTAATCAAAATGCAATACAACATTAAAAAATCTTGGTTATATCACGTTTCATGCATGTTTATGTAGTTCTCAATTCTTTAATATGGAATTTATTTAGTCTACCCAGTAGGAGAGGGTCAACAGTTTTCTGTTCCGAAGATAAAATTTCTACTATATAATGAAAGCTTAGAGCCTTAGATTACGAGGTCTCGACATAATCATCCATAATATTAAACCTAAAACTTATTGCCAAGGAAACCATTTTTCAACATTCATCCTTCATAATATAAAGCTTTGAGAAAAATCTTTACTCCTTGATGTGTCCCATGTCCACTTTTCCAATAAGAGACCCTTGGGCCATGCTTGACCAACATATCAGATTATGTCAAATGCCTGTGGAACATCAAAGAAGTGTAGAACATATCGTATATTAGGATTTTACTATTTTTTGGTGATCGTTTTGGGTTTGATTCCCTCTGTCACAAGGGTAAGTAGGGTTAAGGATTAAAAGAAAAAAAAAAAACATGATTAAATATCTACCAAGAAGGTTACCTGCTGCTCCTGAAGTTACATTCTTGTAATTATATGTGGGTTCTTGTATCTACGGCCATTACTATTGAGCGATTCCATCCTTTTTAATAAATTGTAGGTATGGGCTTCAAAGTGGAATGAGAGAGCATACTTGAGCACGAGAAAGGTGAAATTGGATCATGATTATCTATGCATGGCTGTACTTGTACAAGAAATAATAAATGCCGATTATGCATTTGTCATCCACACCACTAACCCATCATCTGGGGACTCATCAGAGATATATGCTGAGGTATTTGATCTTAATCATTCAAGACATTTGGATTGGCCACTAGATTTTATATCTACTTCCGTTCTCTTAGATGTTTCACTCTTAATGGCTCCTTGCCGCAGGTAGTGAAAGGACTTGGGGAAACTCTAGTTGGAGCTTATCCTGGTCGTGCCTTGAGCTTTATCAGTAAAAAGAATGATCTCAAATCTCCTAAGGTGAGTTTATGAGATATTCACCAGTGTAATACCTCTCATCCATGTTGCTCCATGAAATTTTCTCTTTATTAACATGTTTTATGTATAGGTTTTGGGTTACCCAAGCAAGCCCATTGGCCTCTTCATTAGGAGATCAATTATCTTTAGATCTGACTCCAATGGTGAAGATCTTGAAGGTTATGCCGGAGCAGGACTCTATGACAGGTACTGTAGTTTACAGTAATTCAACTTGATAAAACGAGGTACAAACTTATCTACTCTTCCGATTCCAAAATGAAAAGACACTCGGATATGATTCCTTAATAGAAAAAGCGATCTTTCCCACGCTTTGTTTCCTTATAGTTTATAGTTGTTGGTGGCCTGGCTTCTGGTAGCGTATAGGGTTTAATGCTAGCAGACTTCAATACTCGGTCGTAAACATATTAGCATGGGGTGGAGTCTGATAATTTGTATTAGATCAATAACTTCCAGACCTATATATTGTATAAACCTGCAATGGGATGGTTTCAGCAGATGGCCAAAGTGGTCCGCAGATTGTTATAAGAGGACCAAAATGGTTCAAGTGCAACATTTTGTCTTTTAGAATCCTATCTCCTTGCAAACATTGTGCTCAAACTTCATCCCGTATTTATATATTATTGGAGGTTATGATTTATGAAGTGACAGAGTTCCATTATGAAGTTTGTATATCATAGATGTGAATTGTTGATTCATAAGATTGTCATTCTCGTGGTCCAGAATTGACTTAGTGGTAGGAGCCCATTTAATGCATGATCACTCTTCAGACATTGTTAAGGTATCATTCATAATTGCAAGAAATTTTATGATGCTCATTGATTGCCTTTGACGTGTAATATCATATTTTCAATTTCTTCCCCTAAAGTGGTTTTTATGTGTATCATGATATATGTCTTGCATCTGTGGTGTTTAATTATCAACACATTTTGCTGGAATTGCAGTGTGCCGATGGATGAAGAAGAAAAGGTCATGCTTGATTATTCAACTGATCCATTGATGATTGATAGCAATTTCCGCCACTCGATCCTTTCGAGCATTGCAAGTGCAGGGAAAGCAATTGAGGAGCTATATGGGACTCCTCAAGACATTGAAGGTGTTGTTCGGGATGGAAAAATCTTTGTCGTGCAGACCAGACCACAGATGTAGATTTGTTTTTATTTGTATTTTATCCTGTATGTTGTAGTTTTACAAGGGATGGTTTGCAAAAATAAAGGGCAAATAATGATTTATAAATGAAGGCAATGGGAGAAAATAATGTTAAGTGCCAAATGTTGAAAACTTGTCAACCTGTAATGGTTCCATGTGATATTTAAGTCTATCTCAATCATTCCATCTGCATCACCATAAGGACCTTGGGAAGGCAACAGTGATGCAGGTCGGTCATTATTTTTAAGCAGGTGGTCGATGTCCATAATTAAATGTAATCTTCAAAGTTCAGTCATAAGCCAAAACCCTAAAAGAGGAAAGAAGTCGGGATAAGTAATCTTAGGACAACTGCAAACTGAAGCAGTTGGTTTGGTACTCCTTCCAAACATTTTCATAAGTGGAAGGTTGTCAGATCAATTCCCTCCAACAGCTCTTGGAGGAAATTTCTCATTTAATTATTAGATTGGTCAAAGCCTACGGGGAAAATTTCGCATCTAATTATTAGATGGGTCAAAGCCTTCAGGCCTGGTTTGCGATTACGAGGCCTATGATGGATTACGGTCTTGTTCAAATACTCAATTGTCACTTTTGTGTAATTCCTCAAGTCTAAAAAAGTATCAGTGTGATTTGATAATACAATGAAGTGCTAAAAGCCTTAAAAAAGACTGTTTGCCTAAATTTCGTTTTCATAAAATTACGTTTCTAATAATGCTGGCTTTGTAGCAGAGTCCAGACCTGCATTTTTGTTCAGGGCAGTTATCATATAATATCTTTGGTCAGTGGACCCTGCACTTGCCAGTTCCAATACACACAGCACACTCATCTGCATCACCTGCTACATGACTCAGGCAGTGCTTGACTCTGTCATTCACCACATCCTGGAACCCAAAAACGTCATGTCATAAAAAATACTATCCTGAAGTCTGTTATGCTTTGGAATATTATTAAATTTAGCAGACAAAAACTACTCTACTTGTTCATAAACCAATTCTCCTGGGGCAGCTAAAAATATATGAATACTAGTGAATTTCTACAGATCAAGGGAAAAATGCATACCACCAATAGCTCATGCAAACCAAGAGGGGCTGTTACTATATATGAGACACCAGGGTGCTCCTTCGCAGCTTCAGCAGTCAATGATGGGATATCCTAGTAAAAGTAACCAAAGGTCAAGGTCAAAGAAACAACAGGGTATCCATACATCAAAAACCACCACGAGGTTTTGTCGGTGAGTAATACCTGATTCCAATGACGTCCAGGGGAGAGAAAGAATGGACTAACAATAATACGATTTGCCCCTTGTTGCACGCACAAATTAAATGCAGCTTTGATTGATGGTTCTGCCAATTCCTGGCAAATTTTTGAATTTGTAAAGGAATAAGATCGCAGTATGTTAAATGACAGAACATATTGTGATTTGCACTTCATTTAGTATGTGAACATCATTATTCTCTCTAGATACTCAAAATGAGATCAACAAAATTAGACAGAGGAATGCATACATCTCTAATAACAATAAGAAAGTAGTGATCCAAGTTATTACTAGCAGATTTGCTTACTGCAACAGTTATTCAAATAATTGGGACATTTATGCGTAATCATTATTTATTACCAGCAGATTTGCTTACTGCGACAGTTATTCAAATAATAGGGACATTTGCGTAATCATTATTCATCTCTGATCATTAAATTAGTAACAAATCAACATATCCGATGGAATTCTAAAGGCATTTTTATGCTGAATAACAGAGTTGATTGATAACCTTCTGAGTGTGCTAACAATCAGACTTTTGGCCCCAAAGTGAAGGATACATGCAGGGAGCATTGTGGTTGCTTTTATTAGGGTTTGAGGACTTTATGGCATAAGACCGAGTTCAAGTGCTTATGGGAAGGACTTTTGTCTATGAAAAAGTTAATTAGTTGTTCTCTGCACACTGCTGTGGTTAGTTTCTATAGAATGAAGGGAAGACAGGTAAGTCCACCATATAAAGTCAGTTATTCACTGTTTATGTCTTACCCTATGGTATTCTTATTTAAAAATATAAAACCCATTTAGCCGGAAGAATGAAGAATTCATCAATACAAAGAGGCAAAGATTATAACCAACACAAAGAGGCAAAGATTTATGCTTTCGAGCGTTGAAGCTCAAGAATCTAACTCTAACAATTTTATGTCCCTATACAATACACAGAAATTTAGGACAAAAATTGAAAATGTAGATTTGGAGAGAGAAAACTCAAAAAGTTCACTAAAGTTGGAAATAATCAGCAGTTGAGCCTTTGAAAGCAACTTTTTCAAAGAAGGCTATGCTTGTTACCCCTGTAAATAGGGAAAATTGTGCTCGGTTACAAATATAACTAGAACTTGGGTGGCTCAAGAGCTTTGGTTGTCTTGCTACCTAGTCCCACCAAATACCCTCGTTATTCAGGAATGACAGCAACGTTTATATTTAACTGTATGTTCTTCAATAAATATTTTGATAGTGGTAAGACCTACCAATAGAATCCAACATCCCTATAGCAACACACTTTTGCATATTTATGTTTTCTGACAGTATAGCTTTTATCGATTCCAATCATCCTACTGTGTTAAGAACACCTAGGCTTTCAAGTAAATAAAGCAAATAGAGAATTACACTATTGTTCTCAGCTTAATGCGATCATCAGAGAGAAACAGAAGTCATGAGCAGGTTCTAAATCTAATTACCATTTTTCATTTGATGGAAACAAAATGTAATACAAAACAAAAAATAAATATTTACCATATGAGCAGGTTCTACAATCGGGTACTTGGTTTTATCTCTAAACATCGTTACAAACTCATCTGCACTTCTAAACAAGAATGAAAAATCTTAGTTTCGGAGTTAGAAACCCCAAATTAACAAGCACCTACTAATTTTAAAACCATTTAGCTGAATGCACAAGACATGAACCTAAAAAACAAACTTACTCAGCATGAGATTTGACTCTTGCCGCCTCGAACCATGATCAACAATGATAACACCATCTCTATCACCCACACCATGTTTCTCCCTTCTGAATTCTCCATTATCACTAGTAGTCAAGCATGACTTTATACTTCTGAATTCTCCATTATCACTAGTAGTCAAGCATGACTTTATAGACAATTTTCTGATTTTGGATGTACTTCTTGGTAGCTTTACAGAATTGAAAAAACCCCATTTTGGAATTTTTACAGTTTCCCCAACCAAAGTTCTTTTGATCACAAGAGTACCCAAAAAGAAACACGAAACTAAATCATACAGACAAAAACCCAAAGAGGGAAACTTGAAAATAGCTTAATTCAGAGTAAAGAATAGAAGATTATAGAGGCGATTAATACTAACCTGTTAACTGTCAATTGAGAAGACACGGACAAGGAGTCCATGAGAGAGAGAGAGTG
>JABWDY010011297.1:35947-53186 GCA_013358455.1 Thalictrum thalictroides | reverse complement strand
TCAATCTTTGATCCTGCTGAGAAGTACATATCTTTGATAATTCCTGCTTATAACGAGGAGCATCGGCTACCTGGAGCACTTGTTGAAATTATGAAGTAAGTTGCTAGTTTTTTCCCTTTTCTTTTGTATTATATGTTTTCAGTGAACCACCAGAGGATTCTCCTTTAACAGCAACCTTCCAGTCAGTAGCATTCTTGCTCAGCAAATGATTGTAGTGGCTTTATTAAAATATTTTAGCTATAATTTTAACTTTTCTTACTACTGAATTTACATATGCTATTTCTAATCAAAATTTCATCTTTTCATTGTAGTTATCTTCAGCAGCGTGTGGCTAAGGACAAATCTTTTTCTTTTGAGGTACAGTTTCCTTTACTAGCGAGTAGTCAACGCTTTATATCTTTTTGTGTATATCTGTGGAGTCCAATAGGGTCAAAAGATAACTATTAAGTTATATTTATAACAAATGTTCAATATACAATTTATGCCAAGGGATGAGTTATCCTTTGCTGCAAGCAACAAGCCAACAAACAACAAGAAGGATAAAATTAAGTCCAACTCTAGAAGAAAAAAGTACAAGAGTAAGGTGCTGTTTGTTTTTTCAGTTATAGTGCTTCTGATAGCTTTTAAGCTATTAGAAAATCATAAATGGTGTTTGTTTTTATGGGTAGTTATGGTCTTATAAGAAAATCTAGTAGAAAATGGTCTAAAAGGTGGCGGTTACTATAAGCTATATTCTCAAGCTTATAAGCTACTAGCTATCAGATAAAAAAACAAACAGCACCTAAGTCAAGACCTCATAAAAATAGTCTCCCACAAAATGCAGAAATCGTAGTAAATGAGTCCTTTGATGTCGAGGATCATATCAGAGAAGGCAGTGGCAACCATGAATGCAAGTTAAGTTGAGACATGTATAATGGTAATTGGCCAATCTCTTACAAAATTTGGGTAGAAGCTTCATTGCATAAAAAAAGCAGTCAATAGTACCATAGCATAAACATAATCAAAAGATGTAATGATTGCTTCATTGCATAACTACTTGAAGTGAGTCTTTAAGTTTATATTTGCCATTTCAAATTATTAGTACTGTACCCTTTTGGCAATATAAGAATGACATGAAGAAACTTTACTAATAATATATGGGATTTTAACTTAACTGCGCTGAAGGGGTAATTGAATAGATGACCATTGGATCTTATTTAATGATTGTTCAATTAAGTTAAACCATTTGTATATTAAGATTTTTATTGAATGGTGTTATGTACTTAAATCACATCCCATTTTGGTATAGGTGGTTCTATGAAACAAATGTTATATGCCCTACACAATTAGAAAATACTTAATGGATCTTCTTTTCCTTACATATGTATTGGATTGGGACCACAATTTGCCAAAATTCATTGGGAAGCACATAGTATTATAGTGGAGGAGAATCTCGCAAATTGCTGAGAATTGAGACAAGTCGCAAACCTTATAAAATGCACAACAAGTTTTATAAAAAAAAAAGTGGAAGAACACAAGAGGGGTGGGGTGTATGCCACCATTGACCATACTCTACCCAAGCACGAAGGCAGGATAGGTTCATTCCTGATACCATACACACGAACAGAGATACATACTACATAGTATACTGTGTATCTAAACAGCGATATCATTATCCCAAAATGATACCATTAGCATTCTTGGGTTTCCATTTTTTCACTTGCAGACCTTTGATGTGACTACTTTGTCTTGATCAATATTGTCCCGCAGATAGCAAAAAGGGGATATTTTCACACACTCACACACACCCATGACACACACACAAACACAAAACTTTTATTAATAAAGTTGCTATTAGGTAGAGGGTTTCCTATTTCATGTTTTTAGTTAAGTTTTGTTTAGAAATCCACAAAGAGATATATGTTGTCTCTTCCTAATATTGAATGTTTTTTACTATGTACATAATGTTATCTTGTAGACTCTACAGCTATCTTGCAGTCTGAAATAATTGGTTCCTGAACAGGTATTGATTGTTGACGATGGGAGTACTGATGGCACTAACAAAGTAGCTTTTGAATTAGTAAGGAGATACTCAATAGACAATGTAAGGGTTATTCTTCTCAGAAAAAATCGTGGAAAGGGCGAAGCTATCAGAGAAGTGAGTCACTTTAATCTTTTCTTTGCACACAGTTATGGATAATTTGTCCTGTACGGATTCAGACAATGTTCTCTTTAAACCAGTCTTAGTTAGTGATCTACTTATAAATGATAATAAGATCTTAGACTTTATTTTCTGCTGGTCAGGTCACCAGATTGTTTGTATAATTCTCTATAAAATAATACAAAACTCATTTAAGCTCTTCAACTACATGAAATAGGGAATGCTTCATTCGCGTGGTGAACTACTTCTAATGCTTGATGCTGATGGTGCAACCAAGGTTGATGACCTTGAGAAATTAGAATGTCAGGTATGAGTGACGTTGGGATTCTTGAGATTGTTTTGTTACATTGCAAACTGTATGTTTGTGTGTATATGTGGTTGATCATTACCCATAAACATTGTAGTAACAAGTAAACCTATTAAGCATCACTTTGTGTGTCTTCGATCAGATACGTGCAATTGCTGAGAAGGAACTTCATTTGGACGGTGCAGCTCCCTCAGGTGCAAAATTTTCTGATGCTGCAGTAGCTGCATTTGGGTCTCGTGCTCATCTGGAGAAGAAGGCTTTAGCCACAGTATGTTTAATTATTTTGCTTACTACTTTACTGTACTTTGTTTTATGTTCATGTTTTTTTTCTTTAGAATAAGTTCATTTTTTTACTCATTGTTTCAGCGAAAGTGGTACCGGAATTTTCTAATGAAGGGCTTTCATGTTGTGGTTCTCTTGGCTGCTGGTTCAGGAATTCGTGATACTCAGGTAGTTTTAATTGCATTATAGCGGGATTTTTCATGTCTGATCATTACACTCCATGTATCTGTTGGCTAGAATATTTACATCAGCTTTTTCTTAATGTGGTTTGTTGCATTTGTTGTAGTGTGGCTTTAAGATGTTTACAAGGGCTGCTGCTAGGAAGCTTTTTACAAACATACGTTTAAAAAGGTATTTGTAACAACATGCTCTTTTTTCCTTTTCTTTTCTAAATTAAAAAATATTAATAGATGGAGCAGCATGAGTACATAATGAATGATATGAGGGGTAAATCTATCTAGTTCTAGGATCCTTTTGAGTTTTGGCATATTCCATGTGTACTAAAAACTTTGTGAAAGGATCCTTTTGACCTGGATATTGCTAAGTTGGATCCTTTGACCTGGATGATGGTAAGTTCTAGGATGGTGGTGGGATTGGCAATGCCCCTCATGATATCTCTCATCCAAGTGTTATGATATGGCAACTATCAATATCACCCTTGTTGCATGGTATGCACAACATTGACAGCATTGTCACCTGAGTTGTATGTATGCGGTGGGAAGCCCCTGTTTACCATTTTGAGGGTTTATTTATAGCTTCCTTGAGTTCATAGATCAAGTGGGTAGAATGTTTGGAGGTGCTGATAGTGTAGGTGGACTTCACACAAATTCACCAAGTATCATTGAATTCAATTGAAATAAGGCTAGGTTTGGGAACTTTGTTGCTATTCGGGATGCTATGAGTTTTTAGCTCACGGTGGTTATTAGTTATTTTGGTGTTCTCTCTCTTAGCACCTTGTTGAGGAAATAATATAGAGGCTTATAGTTTGTGAGGTGGGAAGGGAAATGATAAATGTACTTGAGGGTTGCCAAGCTGGTTGGAATGTCTTACTGCCATGTAGATGCCTGGATACCCTCTCCTATTTGTTACATTTTGGTAACTAACAATTGGAACATTGTAGCTAGCTGAACACTATGAGAGCATAGGTCTTGGCAATCAGAATATAGTTAACTGTTAGTATGTGGGAAGGAAATTGATATACTAAGGTGCCAATTGGGCCGGGATGTCTTAATGCAATGTAGATGGCAGGATCACTCTCCTAATTGCTGCATGTTGATAATTTACTATTAGAACTTTATGTGGCAATTAATAGAAATGTATTACTCATAATAATAACTAGTGCATGGATTGTGTGCAGGTGGTGCTTTGATGTAGAGTTAGTGTATTTGTGCAAGCATCTCTCCATTCCCATGATTGAGATTTCTGTAACCTGGTCCGAGATTCCAGGTTCCAAAGTGAGTGCACGCAGCATACTTCACATGCTTTGGGAACTTGCCCTTATGTCTGTGGGATATAGGACTGGTATGTGGGAAATTCTTAAATGACAAGCTCCTGCCCGAGTTCTTCATCTCACCATGGTAAAAAAACGCCTGGAGTTCTCAGTTACTAAGTTACATGCAGCATGCAGTGTTATCACAAACATTTTGCTGATTCACTATTTGAGGAGAATCTAAGTGAGGATTTAATCAGTCGTTATCACATCATGAGTTGTTTGCTAATGTATCATGATCTTCTTGCATTACCTTCACAGATAAAGTAGATTAATTGGATAAATAGATTGATGAGGTGAGGTCACAGCGAATTTTTGGTAGTGAAAGGTCAAACTTGCAGTGTAATCTTCTTGTGTATTGTTTTTGTACTATGGAATAGTGTTTTACATTTTTACTCACTGGGAAAGAATTGAATTGTGTGGGTGTGACTGCCTAACTGGTGCTCTGCAGCATTCCACATTTGATATTTGGTTTCAGTTAGACTTTTAGTACATAGATGATAGATGACCTTACTGGTCAATTTTCTTTGAAATACTGTAGGAAAAAAAAAATCTTGGTGGTGATAGGGTTTTCTGCATGTAACATAATTACGGAATTACCTACTGCAATGTAGTTTTTTTTTTGTTTTTTTAGGGCTATGTATGCATTTGTTGTATTGAAATAAAAAATGCATCCAACAAATACCAATTAAATATGATAAATAATCGCTTATATTAAAAGAATTTAAACACCATATTATTTCCAAACCTCTCTCAGTTGATTAAACACCCGTTTTCAGCCCGAAACAATGACAAGGGACCATAAGAGTCAGAACCTTGTACATAATACATATTCTTACAAGTTACAACTGCAGCAAAACCAGCTAGTTCGAGAAAAAGGGAAAATGCAACCATTTTTGTGACTGATCAGCTCAATGCACTTTTTGTCAGCAGAGCAACTTGGATAACGAAGTGCTTCATCAATACGTACAACTCCCCGCTACCAAAAATTCAGGCTTTTTCAACAGGCTTATAAAGGCCTAACCAACTCACACATCATTCAGCCTGGCCCATTATCTTCCAAACACGATTTCTCATTTCTCACTTTCTTTCTCTCTCTTCACGCGTGAAAGAAACGGAAATAAAGTAGTAGAGAAAATCGCATCGCAGAGAAATAAAATCGGAAGATTGTAATAAGAAAGAGAGAGAGCGCTGAGGTTTTAGCAATGGAGGTAGAGTTGAAGGAGATTCTAAATGATCTTGAAGTTCTGAAACGATCTTTACCTGATTCAACTCATAGCGACTCCATCATGATCAAGGTGAGCTCTTTTCATCTTAATTCACTTGAATTGATGCTTCAAATCTTCATTTGTTTCAGTTTTATTGAATAATTATCTATCAGTGATATCGTTGGTCTACAATTTGATCACTCAAATCACATTTACAATTGTAAACAATTTGATCACTCAAATCTACCCTTAATCTTTGTTGTCAATGTTGTTCTCTGTATGTAGTTGCAACAGCGTGTAGAACATCTCAAGAACCTGGCGAAATCTGAACCTGGTCGCCGGTCTAAAGTCAAGGTCTTTATGCTATTCATATAAATTCTGTTTTACTTCACTTTTTGTTACTTGTATTTTGAATAATTCTACAATGATTGTTTAAACAGGATATGAGTGCTGAGGTGGTAGACAGCAATCCATATAGTAGACTCATGGCTCTTCAGAGAATGGGTATAGTCAAAAACTATGAAAGGATACGGGAATTCTCTGTGGCCATTGTTGTAAGTACCCATACCCATACAAGATTTTATTCCTTGTGTTGTTAATATTGAATACCATTTAAGTGTACTAATTTAGAATGAAGCTTCTACGTGTGTATGATGATGCATTCTGTTGGTGCATTTGAGAGTTGGAAGTTGAATTCCCCAAATGTTAAATTTATGCCCGTAATAGTTTTCTTCATAATTAATAGTTTGAATAACTGACATTGGATGTGATGATCATTGTATCAATAATATTCTCCTTGATATTCAGTAGTTAAGAGGACATTTTCACGGAGACTTATTGAGTTTGCTTACAGACCACTTGCTGTAATTTGCACGTTTTCTTAATTATAAACAGTACAAAAAATTGCAAAATGAGTCACCTTAAACCATTAGATTTTAAAATGAAGTTACCTCAAACCATCAATATCAAGTAGTTGTCAAGTTTCTTTACCTTAAGCTTAAATGCTTTGGATAGCAGGATAGGTATTTTAGTATTTGTAATGGTCATAAATCTTTTGAGAGGTAAATTCGATATGTCCTATGGAATGGTGATACACCATCTGTTGCTGGGAAAATTAGTGAGTTTGATGAAAGACATTGCTGCGAGTTTGTCTGGGATTATATGGCAAATCTTACTTTAAGAACTGGGCAATTTAGAAGTTCACCAGTTTAAAATTGGTCTCTTTGATTGGAACCTCAGTAGTGTTGGCATGTGGGGATTTAAGAATATTTATTATAAATTATATCCCTACATGCCAACAGGTATGCCTTCCCAGACAATGATGTAGTGAGTTTGACTATCCCTAGCATATAATATGTTGCCAATGAAGTCTTTGTTATTATATATCTAATCTATCTTTCTTGGATTTCTTATCTTGTGATGTTGTAGGGAATAGGTGGTGTAGGCAGTGTTGCAGCAGAGATGCTTACAAGGTGTGGCATAGGTCGTCTTTTGTTGTATGATTATGACACAGTGGAGTTAGCTAACATGAATAGGCTATTCTTTCGTCCAGAGCAGGCACACATCCTTCTCATCATGCTTATTTGTTTTGTTTTTCATATACTCAAATGAAAATATTTTTTGTATAGAATGTGTATTATATCTGAAACTCGATGTATGGTCCTGAGTAGTACCATATAGTGATGTATACTGTGAATGTTCCTTCATAGGAAGACATTATGATTCTGCCTCTCATTGCTCATTCAATTTTTTTTCTCAACAATTTAGGTTGGTATGACCAAAACAGATGCTGCTGTTCAGACTCTTTCAGATATCAATCCTGATGTTGTGCTTGATGTGAGTTTGTATTAATAACATTTCTGTGCTTCTGGATCTCCTATTTGTTCAGAAATCATTAGATGCTTTTTTTTTTTAAGTGTATTGTTGTCGCACCTCTTCCATCTTCAACTCCTTTAATGAAGGAGCTTCCTGAGGTCTTCGCATCGCTAGCTGCTGTCCCTCTAACTGCTCTATCTGCAGATTCACATATTTTACTCTTGAATTACAAAAAAAAAAAGCCATTGGAATTCATATCATTTTTATAAAATGGAAATGAGCTTCTCTATTGCTTATAAAAGATTAGTCTATTACCAAAATTTAAAAATATTACTATTTGGGAATGTTATCCTAAAATGTATATCCTAAAATGTATAAAGTGGTAAAAACTAATGAAAGAGCTAGTGCCTTGGGGTCTTTCCTTTTCCTTTAAGAAGATATTTTGCTTAAATACTGACCATGACAGGTTCCAGAGTGTCATTCAGCTCTAGTCACTGTTGTAACTTTTTGGTCAACTGTAAGTGGACGAGTGGCATTTTGGGGTTTAAAAACCTTTGTACTTTCCATTGTGTTGTGAAGATTTGTTTGTTCTATTGATTTCATGCTCTGTTTCCGTCAACATGTATTGTTTAGTCGTCTCCATTATAGAATAAGCATGATTTCCTCCAATTTGAACAAAATGTAGTGTTTGATTGCATGAAAGTATGAACTTATGCTTTGCATAAATCGTTTGGACCTAGAAGGTGTTCCCTTCTTACGAATTATAAAAAAACATTTCAACACTCTTTCAATCATTATAGATTTGTCTCACTGTAGTTGAATTGGAGTCTTAATTTCAGTGCCACCCATTTTGTGATTGCTCTGTTTTATATTTAGAGCTACACATTGAACATCACAACAATGGAAGGCTTTGAAACGTTCATGGCAAGTTTGAAGAATCAAAATTTTAGCTCAACAAAAAATGGTACTGGAGTTGATCTAGTGTTGAGCTGTGTGGATAATTACGAAGCACGAATGGTTGTGAACCAGGTAAAAAAGAAAACCAGAATTTTTTTTATTACTTTCTGCGCTTTAGAACCTTCTGTTGATGATTTTGGAAGTTTATGTTCTTTTTGAAATATATATTGTAGCATCAATTGTTATTTAATGTCTTTGCTTCTTTGGGACTTTTGAAGTACTTTCCATGTTATATCTGATGCAGTTGTGGTTATTCAGGCTTGCAATGAGCTGAGTCAGACATGGATGGAATCTGGTAAGAGAATTGGCTTTCACTTTGTAATTAGCATCAGATTAACATAGAAGTGAACTATGCATAGTAATGATTTATTTTAACATGTAAATCATGTAACTTTCCTTACTAAATTTTTGAATAATTTATATGGTTGAAGTCAGAAGCTATCAACATATATACTTATACATCAAATTTGGTTACTCAAAGGCCTATTACTTGGACAATGACATGAAAGAAGATTTTATCAGGTGTATCTGAAGATGCTGTTTCTGGTCATATTCAGTTGCTGGTTCCTGGGGAAAGTGCTTGCTTTGCATGTGCTCCTCCTTTGGTAGGTTTGATTTCAGTCTGAATTTCGGAGAAATTATAAAGCTTTCAATGATGGATTTTATCACTTTTTGTTTTAGATGTTTATTTTACTTTTGGTTGTGATATGAAGCTAACTGCAATTCTTTACTTTATTTAATTGCATGGTAAATCTCCCATGATAACATCTCCATCACTGTATTCATAAATGCTTCAAATCCTGATCATTGGCTTCAGCTATTAGATATGGGATCTATGCAGAAGATAAAATAAACTTTCTTAATTTGATTTTTCCTTTTAAAAGTAAAATAAGAAAACTCGACTAAAAGAAGTTATGAAGATTTCAACAAAAAATAAAATCTTAAATTGAAAGCAATTATTTACCTTTACAACACTAGAACTAGATTGTCAAAAGATCACAAAACTTCGCACTCTATATCTTGTGAGAGGTGACTTACAAGCTAAAGCTCTTGACAAAGAGGTACTAAACCCGCACATTCTAACCAGCATCCCACTTAACTTCCCACTACAACATACACTTTGAGAGTGCTTCCAAACAAGCTTCTAAAGCTGATGTGCTTTTGTGAAGTGAAATTTATGTATCTGTGGGCCTAACGCGACATGCTTTTATTGCAGATAAAACTAGAGAAAGTTTCTTATGGAAATTTACTGGGTTTTGGATTGTCATATCATGCATTGTTGATTGACTAGTATGAAACTGAAATTGGGCCTGTTTTAATCAAATTTTTTGTAGGTTGTGGCGTCTGGAGTAGATGAACGAACACTTAAGCGTGAGGGGGTCTGTGCTGCATCTTTACCAACTACCATGGTGAGAACTTTGTACTTATCTTTCTAGATGAGGGTATCTTTCCGCACTAGGAATCATGAAATTATTGTGTGAATGTTGTTTCGGTTGTTGCTCTTTATGTGTACTTGAACAATTTCATTTAATTCTGTGTATTTTGAAATATATTGATACTGATGCCTTTTAATTTGGCAGGGTGTTGTTGCTGGCTTGCTAGTTCAAAACACTTTAAAATACTTGCTACAGTTTGGACAAGTCTCTCCTTACCTGGTGAGCATTTCATTTATCATGCTCTCTATTTTGAGTTGTTAATGTTCATCACTGGTTGTTTGAGCTTCTATCATCACCATATTGAAAGTCCATGAACTTATATATGAGACATCATAACGTAATTGCATGATCTAATATTGAGTAACTGTTCTGAAGGTAAATTTGGCACCTAATTATAGCAAAGCAATAATGATATTATATTGTTGCACGACAGGGTTATAATGCTCTCAAAGATTTCTTCCCAACCATGGAAATGAAGCCAAACCCTCAGTGTTCAAACTTTGCTTGTATGGAGCGGCAGGTAATTTTATTAGACGTGACAGAATTTTAATATATCTTCAAATATACATGTTTATGGGATGCATTTTTTTACTTACTGATTTGAAAACACTACCAATTTTATTAGAAAGATTATGCTCTGGCAAAGCCCGCAAGGGATGCGGCAGCTAAGGCAAAGATGGAGTCAGAAGCATCAGTTGTAACAGAGTGCGCAGTTCATTTGGACAATGAATGGAACATTAGGTATTATATCTTTATTTGTCCACACTTCTTCCAGTGTTGGTTTACAAGTTTTCTTAGGGAAGTACAATAATTCAACCATTTCAGTGCATATGTCAGGAAGTATAGCAGTTCAACCATTTTCAGTGCACTTCAAGTCCCTTTGACAAATTTGACATTATTATATGCTTGGAGCAATATGCTTCACAAGTTGTCGATGTGCTTTTGGACATAATCCTGCTTCCTATTTTTGAAGTTATATTCAACATTTTATTACTATCATGTACCAATGACAGTACTGCCTCGATGCTTATATCATATATGGGAGGATGGAAGTACTGATTCTCATTATTTTTTACTGTTATTCTTCTGTTGCTTGCACTGTGCTCATCTCTGTTACTTTTTTATGATTATTTACAGTGTTGTTGATGATTGTGAGATCGACGGAAAAGATGTTCCTACTAGTTCAGGTGACTCTCATAAGTCTCATTCTATATTCCGACTGTGGTTAAATTGTTGATTGCAAGATATCGGGGAACTTTTGTTGGTAGTACTTATAATAGGTTGTCTTGGCCTTGTATGTTATGGAAAAACTTGTCATGAGTTCTGTTACTATCGCTTTGTAGACCGGAGGTCCTTGATAGTCCCTAGACATTCCTCCCTGTAATCCAAGATGAGAACCAAAGTTGAGAATTGTTTAGTGACGTCAGTTGAATACCCATCAAGTCAAACTTTGACTTTAAAGACCTTATTTTAGTATCAATTTATCTTTACCATTGAAAAATACATGTAATGATAATATTTTTTTTACTTAGATATACTTCCCTTCTTGCAGATACGCTTCCTGTAGGACTTGTCCGTGAATTACCAAGTGCAGATGAATTCCAAAACCCATCAGTTGTTGAAGCTCAAGCAAGCACCTCTGTAGATGACCTTGAGGAGCTCCGAAAGCAACTTGAGGCTCTTAATGCTGATTAATCAGCACCCCTTGATCACCTTTGGTTTGTAGTCCTATACAGCTAACTTTCATTTGAATGAAACACAAACATTTAAATTCCCAGAAATGGGGTCCTCAGAAAGTTTTTTGTAATGTGAGGCAGATAAACTGAAGATTTTGTTAGTAAACATCGTTTTTAAGAACAAATATATTTCCTCCTTTTTTTACAAGAGGTTAAGCAACATTCAGAGGAAAAAGAAACGAAAGAAAAGAAATTCTCAGGCTCACATAGAGCTACAAGTCTACAACAAACCCAGCACCCAAAAACAGAAATTTAAACCCAATTTTCAGTCACCAGAGTCCCAGTTCTGCAACATATCCTTGAAGTGAAAATTCCTTCTCTCAACAGACTTTGCAATCCAGTGCGATATGATACCTTTAATCTCAGAACAAATCCGAGCTGCAGAAAGTTCAATCTGATGAAAGATCTTCAAATTGTGTGATTCCCAGTATACCCTATTACCGGGTTGATTAGTTCCGAAATTTACTTGCATGCTCATTATGTTTTGCTAGAAAGTAGAAACAGCTGAAAGTTTATTGTTAGACCATACAGCTTTTAATTTGTTAGATAGTGTTTTCATCGATCCTGAAAAGCAATCCAAGTTTCTAAGGGCATAACTCATTTAATGGAAACGTAGACTGTTATCCTAGCCATTATGTGAGCTCCAATCAAATCCTGCAAGGTTGACTGAAATTGATAAACAGACAGAGTTAGCTGTAGCTCTTTGGTCAGAAATTACGAGTTTTATTCCAGGAAATTTGTGCATTTGTTGTAGATAAAATATTATGAATGTAGCTAAAGAAAGTGAAATCTTTTACATCTCCTCCCTGTACATATCTTGAAGACAACGGAGTTCATACTGTTAGCAACATTCTTACTTCAAAAACTACCTCAGGACCATCTACAGTAGTTGGTCCCTCAAGGCAGTATGCGAGCACAAAATATTGATAACAGGGTTTTCTTATCCACAGCATGTATGTCAATGTGAATGCCATGGAAACGAGCCTATGACTCAGCCGAATTCAAGTTTAGTATTTACTTGGGACTATTCTCTTGGAGTTAACATATAATCATGGTAAAGTTTAATAGTGAAACAGTACTCAATTTCCCAATTGAACAGAAGGTGACGAACCATTTTTTTTCCTTATTGCACAAGTAGTATGTACATAGTTATAAGCATGAAATAGATCGATGCGGTGTGCCCATCATTCTGAGAATTCTGATCTTTAGGCTCTGGCTCTTGCCACTTGTCTGGAGCTCGTAAATGAGTGCTCAAGTGACTACAAACCTTCTATGATAAAGGGTTGGAGTTCTTCTAGGGGAGGTGCCTCTAGCTGTTGGGAGGATTCAACCTGCTCAAGTGGAGGAGGATCAAGCTGCTGTGCAAACTGGTTGATGGGACTGGAGTCGATCAGCTCATACTGTTGGTCAAGGAGAGAAGGTTCGAGCTTCTGCGTCGATACAAACTGGTCAGTGGGAGTGGAGTCAACCTGCTCATTGTGTTGCTCAATGGAAGGAGGCTCAAGCTGCTGGTATTTAGGCTTGTTTCTCCGCAGAAGAATATAGGTTGCCCAATACCAAACCAAGAGTATCCTACCCTGTGCAACTAACGTATCCTTAACGTGACTCCCTGCAAATGACAGCCTCTCAAGCAACTGCAAGGAAAGCATAAGAATGTTGCATGAGATGATGTCATACAAAGAATGAAGGAAGGGCAGAGAGGTGTAGATAGTCAAACAATTTAAAGGTTAAGAAAATTAAGTTCATCTGATGTAGTGATTATTTTAAAACAAAGTTCTTATCAACTTCATCTGCTATTATAGAATATATTCCCAAAACCATTATCAATTACTCATTAATAGTAGTCCTTCTAAGGAGCATGCAACTTCAACGTGCAAATGTTGAGATTATATTGGGATAATTAAAAGCTCTTTTTCCATACTGTGCAATCAACTCTGCTATAGCACTTAATTAAAGAATAAAGAGCACTGTATTTCATCTCCTTACTTGTTCTCCTGTTTGAATATCAAAGGAATTTTGATGATCAAATTGTAGAGAGCTAAACTCGTTTATGCAAAGCCCCTGAAACGCCCTGAAAAGAAATTTTAATAATAAATAACAAGTTTGCGAAATGCTCATGAGACCAAGAAGTTTGGTTCTGAAATATATCATCTTCTTACAACGTACTGACCATCTTATGAGAGAAACTCGAGGGATCCAACGGAAGATCATGGGCGTGTTTTCAGAGTTAACATAATAACCTCCAAATACAAGAAATACTGTCATAAGAGATGGTCCCAAGGCCATTGCTGCTTCGGTGGTTGGAACCATTGCCCCAACAGTTAGACCCATGGCAGATGCAGAAAATGATTCCACTGTCACTATTACACAGAACTTCCCAAATCTGAAAATGAAAGTTCCAGTTAGTGTTGACTGTTGAAATAGAATAAGTGATTTTCTTAACACCTATTTATGAGATTCCCTTGTGCTACTTTTTTTTTAAATAATGTTCTGCTTGCTGTTGCAGTGGTTTCTCACAATGCTAGGTACTCATCAGTTCTTTTTGCATAATTACTGTCTCAGTAAGTTTTGGATTGAAACTGAAAATCTGATCCTATGTTTGTAAAGTTAAAACTAATGATCATCTGATTAACATTTTTTCCTGAACTGGACCAAGTACACTTGTGTAGTTATGTATTAACAGCACAGAATGTCTTTTATAATCTGTTGAAGCAATGCTCAACATATCATAGACTCGGCATAACACCTTTTAAGTGTCAGCAATTAAGCCGGACATGTGCAAGTAACTTTAGATGTAGGAAATCACCTGGATAAAGTGGGATGAAGATTAGCCATCGGATACAATATTGTACCAAATATCAAAGGAAAAGCTGCTCCAATAGGAATTTCAGCTAAAAGTTTAGAAAGTAGATATGGCCCCAACCCATAAGATCCTTTAGCACGTTCTCTATCTACTATCGCACGTTCTTTGGGAAACACACCCACAGTCTTTGTAAGTGCAGCCATCGCCGTGTTTATTGCAGCAACCTTCAAACCAACAAACATACACCATGTTTTACATAAATCCAGTAATATGTATTCAAATCAAATCGACCATAAACACAAGCAGAAATCTCGTGAAACGTTCCATTCTATACCTGAAGTAAACCCATTCTGTCCTGTATAGAAGTCTGTGATCTCCCCATTCGCCAGAAGACGGAGCCAAATATCATAGCTGATGCAATAGACATTCTTGCCCGAACTTTATTTGTAGGTCCATCACGAGAAGCCTAAAGCATTAATACCTTTACACAATCAGGTACTAAAAAAATGAAAAGGATTTTAAGGACATGGCACCAAACCGATCAAAATCTAAAACAATTACAAAAACAGCTGCATGTTATAAGAAGATATTTTTCTAACTTCCTACCACCATCACCACCATACACTGCCACTGAAGAAAATTATAAGGACAGATAGGGATGGCATGGGGGTAGAAACAGTGGTGGTGTTTGGAAATGAGGGAGGAGACAGGGGAGGCCGGGAGGGTTTAGGTAGTTGACAATTGGGTTGTCTTAACACTGTTGGGGACACATACATTGAATTTGTAGTTGGGTGGGGGAACTCCAGGAAAATGAGGATCCTTTGGTAAAACCTAAGGCGCAACTGCGAAAATATGACACCCAAAACCTAAGGTTGTGTCAAGGTGAGCAATACATTAGCAACCAAAACAAGTTAGATATACAAAAAACTGTTTAAGTATATAAGTGTACTAATTTTGTCATATTCTAGTGAAATGGTGGTATAAAATGATGCACAGAAATCTCAAGTCAGTGCATATAGTGAGAGTGAGAATCACCTGCATCCAAGCCCGTTTAAGTAGTAACCAGAACTGCCTCCACCAACTACCTTTCCTCTTTATAACAGAATTCTTGACCAACTTTGTTGACATGTTAAAGTTTTGCTTTCTAGTAAGAGGAGTTGCATAAAGAACAGTTGATGTGTTCTGCGAGAAGGCCTCAACAAGGCTATCAATCCTCTTTTGAGAAGAATAGACACTTTCGGAGGAACTATAGTCGATGGATATGAGATCAGCCAAAAATTCAGCAGGATTTACATGATCTGGGCAAGTATACCTGTTTGATCAACCATCAAAAGGGTTACCACCTGACAGTTTGACAGTATAAACCAAAATTAAGAAAGTAGATTGTGCAAGGTGCTCCAGAGACTAATAACCAAAGTAGACTTATATTGATGAATTTGAAAGGGAATTTTTGCATGATAATCTTTAGACTTTTGTAAGCGACATTACAGGCCAACCTTACATAAAGGTATATGAAAATAGCAAGCAGTAACCTAAGGGAGCAGAATAAAAGTCAATATATTCTAATGGGTATGAGAGAATAGAGGCTTTGCTAACCCAAATTTGGAGAAGTATGATAGTGGTTCTTCATGTGCAGGTCCAGCATAAACTAATGCACCTTCCACTAGCAACAAAATGTCGTCGAATTTCACATACACAGAACCTCTAGGCTGGTGTATGGAGCAAATTACAGTATGCCCATCCTCTGCAAGCTTTCGGAGTGTTTCCATCACCTTTTCTGCCTGGAACGCATCAAGCCCTGCAACAATTGCAGTCATGAGCTTTCATTTTCTTTCCACTTTATTATGTTACATCGTTGAAACTGAATTTGGTTGGACCACTAAGCAACACAAACCAAAACACTCCAGGCAAATTATTATTGATATTACCCTCAACAAAATTTTGTTAAGAGTTACAACTTACAACTAAGCACAGCCTAGGTATATTTACTTATATCAAAAAAAATACACTAGTGTAATCATGATCTAGTCAAATTGAATAAGAAACTCGAAATGAGATATTTTCAAGTATATCATAAACCTCCAATTAATTCAGAAGATAGATGATAACATATAATCACTATATATAAATATGGATATGTAAAAGCAACTTTACCGGTTGTAGGCTCATCTGCAAATACAACAGACGGGCTTGCAATCAGTTCACATGCAAGTGATAAACGTTTCTTTTCCCCGCCACTGATTCCTCGCACTTTGGCATCACCAACATTGGAATCGGCACAATTTACCTATTCTAGGAAAAATACAATGCATATGTCATGGGAAATACCCAAAAGGCAGAACTAGATGAAAAGGTGCACTTGACAAGTGTACAAAGGGCCAACTGCAGAATTAGATGTTCTATTGAGGCCGTTGTTGTATTTCCTTGGTATATGTCACTAGAAAATGAGGTGGTGTGGTATATGTCAAGGTCTCAAGGATGATATATCAAAGCCTATTATGTGGCTTTGTCTTTGAGCTTTAAAAGAAACAACATAGAGAATGGATTGAATTGATGAAAATGACACAGTTATCAATCCAACACTTTGGATAAGGATTGGTTAAGTACACCACTGATGTAGAACAAGTGATGCATACAACTAAAAGTACATCTTCCAACAAAGAGGCTCATAGCTTGTCTATTGATCCAATGAGAATTTTTGATGGAAATGAAGTGAAATCACACATCAAAGAACAATAAACTTAACACTTGATAAGAGTGATCTGCTAAAAATTTTGCCTTAAAACCAGTCTTACCAAGCCCAATCTGAACAGAAGGTTGTTCACATACTCCTCCCTGTCTTCCACGGAAGACATGGTAGGGAGCTGAAGTTCAGCAGCAAGAGAAAGTGTTTCTCGCACCGTCAGCTGAGAGAAGAAAAGGTCCTCTTGTCTTACATAAGCAAACCTGCAACAAAAAAACCATAAGAAAATAAGTCGTTAATAAATATCCAGCCAATTCGTACTGGTAGAATAGTATGTAGGCGCATATCCATTGTGTATTCCTTATCATACCCAAATATATATA
>JABWDY010011297.1:2946-17984 GCA_013358455.1 Thalictrum thalictroides | reverse complement strand
CGATGGAAAGAAGTTTAACGTTCACTACCTCCTCACCTTCAAGACTTTCATGTTTCTTCTCTAATGGTATTATTACTCAGTTTCAGCTCAACCCAATTTCTCCAACAACTTTTAGAAGAAAACCCATCTCCGTTAAAGCCACCATTAAAAGCACCAGAAAAACACTCTCAACTGATTGGAATCTTACAAATTCATCTCCTCAATGGATGCCTAGATTTGAAGAACTCGATACAACTAACATGCTTCTTCGCCAGAGAATTGTGTTTCTGGGTTCTCAGGTTCAATTTTCAAACACCCCTTTATTTCTCTTTTCCTTATTTTTTACTTTTAGATTGATATTTGAAGTAGGTGTATTGCAAATTGATTATTAGCTCTTGGGTTTTATTTGAATCGAAATTGTACTAAAAAAGCATCATGGTGTTGCTTCAATATTGAATTTTGGAAGTAAATTTGTTCTAAAGATCCGAATTTTGAAGTCTTTCATTTTGAAAATTGTTTGTTTAGTCTGCATGTAGCTTAAAAGTGCAGAAATTTTGGTTTGAGTAGATGTTCTATTGTGTTTTGGTTGCAAAATTAGATATTAGGTTTATTTATTTTTGTCAACAAGTTGATGACCAATAACATCTGTCAGTTAATTTTGTTTGGCTTTCTTTCAAAGATTGAATCTTTGTTTGTTGTTTTTGTAAATAATTGATAGGTAGATGACGTGACGGCCGATTTCATTATCAGTCAGCTTCTGTTTCTGGATGCCGAAGACAATACAAAAGACATCAAATTATTTATAAATTCACCCGGTGGTTCTGTAACTGCTGGTACGTCTGTAATTACTCAGTGATCTGAAGAATGTCGGTAGAAATGATGTATACTATTAATATTACAGTCTCTTAATGTTTGTCCTTAAGTAGTGATCATTTATCGTTTGACTTGTTGATATGATAATGATAGTGTAAGTCTTCAACCCTCCCCCCTTCCCAGATAAGATTGGTTATTGCTTTTTTCTTTTAAAAATTCGGCATCAGAAAATAATTTCTCAGTGATTGGTGTTGCTTGAATAATGCTACGTTGCTGCTTAGTTGTGATGCTCTGATCAGGAGTACAGCACGCATGTAGAAATTTTTATCATTTTGGAAACCTAGTCATCACTGTCTCAATAATTTGGTGCATATGGGAAGAAATGTTTGTTGAACCAAAGGGTGCTGAGGTATAATGCTCTTAGACAAAAAAAGACATTAATTCTATTAAGGCCGATTTTGGAAGGAGTCATGATCTACTTGTCTACCTTTTATCCTGAGTTTCATTGATTTTGTCGTGGAATTAATTTTAGTCCTCTGCCTCCAGAGCACTAAATTTTTATAATAAATCTACTTGGTAAAGAATTTCAGTACATAGCAAAAGTTTCTTTGGTTAGTAATTCCTAACCTAGAACAACTCCCCCTCCCCTACCCACCCCACCCCAACCAGTGGAAAAACAATCTGACGATGCCATCTTATTATATGAATATGGAAAGTTGAACCCTTGAAATATATCCCAGAAAGGTGGAGACAACCTGTAGAGCATCCCTTTGACAACTTTGATAAAGTTGACAACCGGAGATATCTTGCAGAACTGCAAATGGCTCTTGGCAGGTGAAACTGCCAAGTTGCAGGAACAGTTTAGTCTTACATCTCCACATCTCCGCTTATGCAGTATGCAAGATCTGAAGGATTATATCATTGCGCATTTTAACGAGAAAAAACAAACTGGTTATAAGCTTACAGTAAAATGATACATCAACAGAGGCCCAATATGATTACTGTAAGCAATTCCTCAATAAGGGTTTAATTTATGTGGTTCAGTATATGTTCTCTTTGAGTATACTTTTGGTACATGATGCTGGTGACCACACCTGCAAATTGTTTCTTCCTTCATCATCGATTCTTTTTGTAGTATTTAAAGTGTAGTTTGTGTTATAGAGTGAGGTTTTCTTTAGCACTTGTAACATGTATTGCAATCATCATCAGAGTCTAGTTTTCTACTTTGGGTTTTGGATCTTCATATCTTACTTGGGACATGTAAGTCACTTGGTCTTTTAATAGTGAGAGTTCAGTTTCTAATTTGCCAATGCGTTCAGGAATGGGAATATATGATGCCATGAAAATGTGCAAGGCCGATGTCTCGACCGTTTGCTTGGGTCTTGCAGCATCTATGGGTGCTTTTCTGCTTGCTTCTGGTTCAAAAGGGAAAAGATTTTGCATGCCGAATGCAAGAGTTATGATCCATCAACCCCTTGGAACTTCTGGAGGAAAAGTAAGTTGTTTACTTCCTTTTTCTCTTCATCTATTCATCTGAATTCAATCCTTTATATGGTGTGTTTTTACTTAATACAGATTCGGTATCTCAACTTATAATTTAAGAACTATATACCTCCAATTTCTTTTCGTTGGTATGTTGTGTACAACGTTTGTAATCTCTTGCAAATTTTTGGATCCAGGCAACAGAAATGGGGATTCGTATAAGAGAAATGATGTACCATAAAATTAAGTTGAACAAGATTCTATCAAGAATAACTGGGAAGCCTGAAGAACAGGTTGGTTGTATGAGATCTTTATTTACTACTCTGCCAATTATAATTTTTTTGGCTATTGTTGATAAACCAAAACCAGGATATCACTAATATGTATACCCTGTTTGCAGATTGAATTGGACACCGATCGTGATAACTTTATGAATCCTTGGGAGGCAAAGGAATATGGGTTGGTAGATGCAGTGATTGATGATGGGAAACCAGGCCTGATTGCACCAATTGGAGATGCGACACCTCCACCTAAAACCCGTGTATGGAATCAATGGAAAGTAGAAGGAAGTAGAAAAGCCAAGAAGAATTTGCCTTCCGAGGAGAGGCTGATTGGATACAAAGGTGGGGAGGGAAGTGATGAGGAAAGAGGCAAGGATCAGGAGAGGGAAGCAGCTGCACCTGTATGAAACTATGAATACTGAGGCATACATGTGCACTCAGCCTCACACTATGTTGTACTGTTTTCCATCTGTCAAACTTGTTCTTTTAGAAGTTTTTAAGTTAGAATGATTTGTGAAGGTATAAGGTTGAGATCACACATGGATAGATAAAAGTCCAAGTGACAATAAATCTTCAATACAGTCTGTATCAATAGTGATTAATTACTTGCAAGCTAACATAGTTTGTATTCTTTCTATGACCTGACTGTTCAGTTCTTTTGGAGGATAAAAAACTAGAGGGATGTTATGATAACTGACAATTTGACTGAAAACGTTTACCTCTTTTAAAAATTGTTCCTTGCATAAGAAAACAGTTTGTGAAGTAGGTTTCAACTGAATATATAGAGCTAAGTTTCTGTAAAATGCTCCAGAAATCAGGTTCATTCTTGAATCTCATTTTACCAACTCTACATTGCCGGGCGGGTGGCAGGTTGTGTGCGAGCGTTCTGGTGAAAGAGTGCACCCTTTTTTCCTGTTGCATGCAGAGATGACAGAATCATTCAACCAATGGAGTTTTCCTTATTTTGTCAAGCTTCAGACCCAGGCTTATGGCAAGATCCTTCTTTCCAGCATCAAGAAGAGCCTGTTTCAGATTACCGTACAATTGACCTGGAGGCCTCAGACCAACATCAAGCATCTCTTGGAAGTATTTGCAAGCATCGTCTAACCGGTTTTCCTCACAGAAGCCATTTATTAAAGATGAAAACATTTGAATGCTAGGTAGAATTCCTTTGGCCTTCATTTGGCTCCACATTTCAAGAGCCTTGTCAACCTGCTGCTCATCGCAAAACATCTTCACTATCATTGTGTAAATGTTCAAACTTGGCTCGCATCCAAACTCATTTTCCATTCTCTGGAAAACTGAAAGTGCGTCTTTCGTTCTTCTGTTTATCAGCAGGTGGTGAAGAATAATCTCGTAGGTCCTAGAATTCGGAGCAAGTCCACAATGCTTCATCTCTTCGATTACCATGAATGCCTCCCGAAACTTCATGGACCAACAGTAAGATCTCACAACTGCATTATAGGTAGCTACTTCACGGACGGAACCACTGGTCTTAGACTGCTCAAAAAATTTCAATGCTTCATTCAATCTCTCTGCAGCACCTAACCCACTAATCAAAGTACAATAAATATGTGGAGTAAGCTTACAGTTCTTTGCTTCCATCTCGCAAACTAACTCCAATGCCTCATCATATCTCCTGGATTTGCAGTAAGCATTAATGATAATTCCATAGCACACAACATCAAGTTCAAATCCCTCATCTTTCATCTCCCTACGAATTTCCTCTACCATCAACATATTTCTTTCTTCACCCCATCCGTCCAAAAGAATTGAGTAGCTCCTAATATCAGGCGAAAACCTTTTCTTCTTCATTTCATCAAACACCTCATGCGCTTTTTTAACTTGTTTAGACTTGCTCAATGTATCAATCAACCGATTAAAATCCGATAAATCTGGATTCATCCCAAACTTCTCCATCTTCTTAAACGTTACAATAGCTTCTTTAGTCTTCCTTGCTCTAGCATATCTCCGCATTATCAACGCAAACGTCTGTTTCGTTAACAAACCTTTACCTTTCATTTCATCAACTATATTCCATATCAACTTGAACTGTTTAATTTTCCCCAAAGCTTCAACCAAAGCATTATAACAGTCACTAGTATGTTTAAACCCTTCTTTCTTTTCAGCCCATCGAAAAAACAATAACGCAATAGCTCCTGCATTGCTCATCTTCTTCGAAACTTCTTCAACCAATTCTGGCGACACTTTACTAACTCCTGAACGATTAAGAGAAGCTTCAACACCTGATAAACTACCATCGTGGGTTGACAAAATTTGGCATAGTTTATCAGCATCTGTTTTATTATGTTCTGTTGAACCATTAACAAAACTCATTTCAGAATTGCGAAGAAACGATGAACTGTGATAATACTTAAGAAGTGGAAGTGGGACTTGGTTGTTCATATTATATAGATCTTTTCGATACCAAATTGTTGAAGAAGAAGAAGAACCATGATTTGGAAGAAGAGACTGAGATAAAAGAATAGTGGGGTTATTTAGGTGTCTTCGAAATTGAGTGAATAATCGATAAAGACCCATTTTAAAGAAAGCAGTGACAGTGAGATTGATATGTTGTTGTTGAGAGTTGAGACCAAAGGTTTGGTCTTTATAATGGCGGGAAGAAGTATCCACTTCTTGTAGCTGGGAAGGTTGTTTGGGCCTTGGGAATCTCTTCGTGCTTTTACCAGTATTTTTAGTCCAATTCAGACAACTTCTTTCTACAGATGGATGCAAAATTTAAAATTTAAGAGCCTTTATTTCAGAAGCAAACTGAGATTAGTCGAGCAAAAAGTGATTATAGAATAAATTCAAAAAGAAGTTTGTAGTTCTAATTCCTCCAGTTTATCAATAAAAAATTTAGTTCTGGGAAGTAAAAAAAACATATGCAGATTGATGTACATGCAAAAGAATTAACATTTTACCATGAAGCATGAAAAGTGAATAAGAGCCTTGTATAATGTTCTTTCAATTTTTTCCAAACAATTGAGTGTTTAAAATGGGAAGACTACTACAGAACATAGTCATCCCAACTTGTGTTTTATCATAGCTTACAAACCGAATTAAAATGAAACATATAAATTGGAAATACAGAATTGTGATGGTAGCTTCTCAAAAGGAGATTCCTTTAACTGGTTCAAGGACCAATGGCAGCTCTGCAAGACAGATAGCCCTGCATCTGAGTGCACACCAACATGGTGTTGAAAGAATATTGAACGTCGACTGTGGGATCTCGATCTTGTCAATCACTTTGCATCTGGGAAGATATTCTCCTCCCTATTATATAGACATTATTTGCACGACTCGGAATTCCAGTCATCGAGAAGATCTGTCATGGATTCCTTAAATCTTTTTGCTTGAGGTCCAGGTCTCACAATATTTACATCACCCCATTTTGAGCATGGATCCATCCAGAACCTATTCTGACCAGTACACCATGCCCCTCGAGTGGCTCGGTTGGAACTTCTCTTGAGAATTTTCTTGTCAATAGCACTTAGCACTGACTCATCCTTATGGAACTGTCTGGCAAATGCTGCCCCACTCCTCACCATCTTCTCGTAATCGCTAACATTTAGATAACGGGGTTCCATCTTCGGAGGATTATCCCAGACCATGTATCTGAGATCACTGTTCACAGTCTTGTTTTGGAAGTCTTGTGCATTGCAAACAACAGAATGGAAATAGCCTTCTTGGGATAAAATTACATTGGTAAAATACATCAAAAGCGTTCGAGGCATATTATCCCACCCAAGTATACAGAAGTTCAAAAATGATCGACTAAGAACTACCCAAGGGGAACCTGTTTAAAGAGGCAAGAGAGGTCACCATCAGAATCTAAGCATTTTATTGCTTTCCCAACTAATCCACTATGACTGTAAGAGAAAACACTTGCCTGTGAAAAATTTAAAAGCTTCTGGGGTTGGTCGCTTTTGTGTGGCATGAAATATCTGATTCCTCTGCCTGGCCAAATAGATCCCTGGATCAACCACTATAGGCTGCACCCTCTGGTCTCTGCAACACGTATATTATTCGAAGCAACAATGTGAAAAATGAGATCGTGCTACAAAGGTTTATGCAAGAGTATAATTAAATTAGCAAGAAGGTTTGCTTACTCCTTCCATCCAAGGTCGCTGGTGTGATCAAGGAAATTGAGGTCTCTTCGCACAGAGGAAAATACATGAGACAAGTCTGAACCAGCAAATTCAAGCACAAGAGTGAGAGTTTAATAATTTCCAAAGCATGAATTTATATACTCATAAAAGGAGGACACACATGATTCAAAAGTCAAAACCAACGCAGGAACAGAAAACAAAATTTGTGACATTAATAAGTAGGGCCCCTGATGGCATTGTGATTTGTGTTATTTAACTATAAATACTAATAAGATGTTTCTAGGCTTTGATTGTCCTAGGTTGGTTGACCAACTACCACAATCTATATCAAGATGATGCAAATTCAACCACTAGAAATGAGCTGTGTAAAGATAGATATTGTTAGTTTGTTACTATCAACCGCACCAAGTGATCTAAGCCTGCTTCCTACTATCTGAATCAGTGCTCTAACGCCTTTCTTTGCAGAAAAACTGTTCTATAAAGAAGTCCTTGAAGCTTTTTTCGAAGCTCTTTTTTCATCGTACAAATTTTATTGGCAAACATAATACCTGCAACCTCAGTAAGGAGCTAAAGGAAAGCTAAAACAACCCTAGCAGATTAGAACTATCCTAAGCGGATCACTGCACAATAAGCTCCTCCATGTTTGAATACAATAAAAACTTAAGCCGCTTATTATGCATCATTCACACTCCAAAACAGAAGAATTTTATACCAAGAATAGTGAGTCGATTTCTTCCCAGGTGAAAATCAGAAGAACACTCCCTTCCGTATCACCCATAAGACTGCTGCAGATACTTGCTGAGATAACTATCAACTTGACTTGATATGAAGAACCTGATAATCCTACTTTCAGAGTTTCAGGCCCTCTTTTAAAAGGAGCAAGGGTTCAAGTTTGCACGTCAAAGACCAACAAAGAACTCATTAAACTCATCTGACAAAGGGCAAGAATCAACAGATTCTCCACATCAATTGGATATATTTCAATAAGTGAGAGGAATGCATGCCTTGCACTCCAAGCTTAATCACTGCATCTTGTGAAGAGGAAATAACAGAGGCAGAGCTAAACAAAGCCAGTTTCCCAAAACACCATTTTCAATCCCCTCCACTCAAAAGTTGACTAACAACCTTAAGCCAGTTGCACAATTCTATAGCTTTACTAAAAATAATGTCAAGTGTTTGCATCTTAATTTCTCACAACATGGTCAACTCTAGACATGCTAAAATCTGGTGGATAGTAAAAGTAATGCATATTGATTATATTATATAGATAGCAGAAGCAAATTAATCAAACCAAGAATCGAGCAGCATAACATATTCAAATCTTTTTATGAGGAGGACTTAATCTTCAATATATAGTACTTACCAAATATGGAAAAACCATTTAACACTAAAAAAGAAGATTAATATAACTAAAAAAAGACCAACATCACATACCATCTTGGGTAAGCAAAGGATAATCCAATGCACTCAAAGTAATGAACCAATCCCAACTATGATCAACCTTTAAAAGAATTGCAGCAGCATGAAGTGTTGCAGCAATATTAGAAGAACCCATATAAGTAGCAGGATCCGGTTTCCCAACAACATCTACATTTTCAAAAGCTCGAATAGCTGAAACATCTCGAACTGCAAGTGCCAATCGACTTCGTTCTTCATTTGTTGCATCAGATCCAAGATGCAAAAGATAACGATTCCGAGGATGATAAACAGCAAGCAATAAACGGAAAACTTGATCTATTTGACCTTTTCCACCTGAGATGTAATAAGCAAAAGAAGGTGGATAATGGGGACCATATTGAACAGAAGAAGTGAAGTCAGGTGTAGCTTGGAAGCCATTAAAACAACTTAAAGTTGAAATTGCAGAAAGAAATAGAATTAAAGTAAGAAAGGCAGCAGAGAAGAGTGTAAAAAACCATTTCTTCTCAACTGCCAATGCCATAGTAGTTGAATTTGAAAAAGGGGCATGGATTTAGGGTTGAGAATTAGCTCAAATTGAAAACAGTGAAGTGTTTTAACAGATATTTGATCTTGTTGTTGTGTTGTATAATTTGAAGACTAGACATGTAATTAAGGTTGAAATGAAGGAATTCAGCTTTTGAGGAACAAAGAAATTTGAAAATTTTAAAAGGGAATTTAGGGTTTTTCGTTGGAATTGATGTTGAAATTTGGGAATTCTGTCTTTCTCACTTTTTCTTTTATTTTGCAGTTTTTACTATTAAGTCCGACTTATTGGTAGAAGTTGGTAACACAAAAAGTTAAAAAAGTGCTTTTGATTTCATGTGAGTTTCTGAGTTTAATACTTATTACACCCTATTTCAATTTGGTCCTACTTATTACATCACCCCAATTCATCTTTCGGGACTTTTTTTATTGTAGTTTTCTTACAAGAAAGTGATAACATAATACCCTCATCATCTATGCATTCATTCTACCTAGATATGCCCACCATTCCACCAATGTGTGCAAGTGCGCATATTTTTAGTCATGTCATATTCATCAGACTTGTTAAAAAGTGCGCCATCAGACATGAGGTCTAGTTTTGATTTTCTAACAAACAACAACCAGTAATGTATACCATGAAACAATCACCATATTCATAGAGGCAATGCCAACATAAATATAGGAAAACAATAGAGAACAAAATTACAAAAGTGTCTCTGAAATATATAATTCTAGAATGATTTACAAAACTGATAATGGTTGCTCAAATTGAACCCCCAACTCAATACAGATTACGGTTACTTCTCTTTAGAATTTCAATTTGGTCTCATTAACCTTGTAAATTGTAGACTACAGTACTTGGGCAGGGTAAAAAAGGACACAATGCAGAACCTATTTCCCAACTGTTAGAACATCATTTTAACCAAGTTAGCAAAGCTGCTTGGTCAAGGTCAATGTAATGGCAGTCTGCTTGTCCTTCGCAAAGAAGTATCAGAGTGTCAGGTGTGCATAAAAGACACTCTCTTTCGATCTTTCAGATTTTTTTTTTTTTTAATAATCAGATCTTTCAGATTGAGTTGACTGAATCATCATCGCTACTGTCACTGCTGCTGGTGCTCCCACTGCCGCTTCCACTGCTTCCACTCCCACTGCTTTCACTTGAGCTTGAAGTAGATGCCCCGCTCCCTTCTGCATTCACCTGGGCCCTCAAAGTTTCTGCAGCGTTAGGACGGTTACCAGCTTCATCATCACTGACATCCACGTCAGCAATCTCCTCATCTACGTCATTTTGATTTGGAATATTGATGTCAAACCCAGTGTTAACTTCTTGTTCACCAGTGTTAGCTTTATCCTCACGTTCAACATCCTCAAAGAGCATGTTCAGATGTTCCTCAAGCTCACGATTCTCTACTGGTTCTGGTGAAGTAAATGGTTGGGCAGATGGATTGTCGACAACACCCTTACCAGTAGATTTAAGACCTGCAAATAGGGCACCACACAAGTTATCAAAGGTTTAACAACTGAAATGCCAAATATATTAGGATGTGGGTATGTGAAAAGTAGAAGAAAAGTCTGAAAATTATGTTAAGCATGCATCAGTGCATCACCCATGATTTCTTGGATACAAAAGTTTTTTTTTTCCAAGGTAATAACTTTCATTATATATAATCATTTCACTACTGGAACTATCTGAATGGTTAACTTCTGAGGCAATGGATCAAAAAGCTTTTTATAGTTTGACTCAAGTAGCTGGTGAGTTTCACTTCCACCTGAAAAGTGGCAACAACCCCCACAATCAGGTTAAGATAAAGATATTGGTGATCAGGGTAATGGTGAAAATAAGCTGTCTTCAAGAAAGTTAAGTGCCCGGTCTATCAATCTTGTATCCAACTACGAGTACCATTCATCAAAGAGAAGGGGGTGTGCACTAAAATATACACAGATGACATACAGCACCACGAAGCGTTGACCTCAAATAAAAATCAATGCTTTTATCTTCACAGATTGCTAAAATAACAAAACATATGGGGCTTTGGAGTAAAATTATTGTATCAGCATATGGGACAAACCTGGACTCTTTGGTTCACCAATATCAATTCTTTCCATCTCAACCTGTATCAACCCACAAGAAAAAGAAAACCTTCGTCCGTCAGTCTATGCATGGAAAACAGGTAATTATTAATCCTAACTGATAATGGAATAATCTAGCAGAAAAAAGTATTGATGATGAATAATTGACATAAAGAATAAGATAAACAACAAAAACTATATTTAACAATTTCATCATTGGATTGTTAGAATATATCCACTTATTATTCCACGAGACAAATCAGGTCAAACAAGTATGAAACTACTTAAACAACACAGACATAATCCATTTAAAAGCATGAAAAGCATTATATAAGTATATACGACATTAGTTACTGCAAAATCACTGAATCAAATCTTATCAACAAGGACAAATATCTTCTCAAATTACGAAAACGGTAGCTTCCTTCAATATATATATATAGGTAGATTAGATAACATAAACCATACAGAAAATTGTAATGTTTGTATACAAAGATTGGCTATATTCTCAAGCTATGAAGTTAGGACCAAAGGCAGAAGTTATAACATGTAACACACAGTAGATTGCGTGAAGGAAGAAGTAAGATTGTAAGAAAGTAAGACAAAGAAATTGTCAACCCAGAAGAGGCAGATGTGGGTGAGAGATACATAATCAAAGAAAATATCAAAACAAATATCCTTAAGACATAGAACACTTCTAGACATCTCACATTCTATACATGGGATTCTTCTCAAGACACACTTTCATAGGTGGGGGAACAGTATTGTATGTTTTGAGACTAAATACGCAAAAAATGTTGAACTCCGATTGTTCATGTGGAATGATATTTGATAATGCTTAACACCATATGAAGGTTGAAGGTCTATGGGTGAGAGGAATACCAAAAGGGACAAGAAATTGATCTGATGACACTTAAACTAACAAAAGAATATGAAATTGGACAAAATTGAATGGAGATCTTTATACAATCGTACTCATGCGTTTGCAATTATAATGGACAACAATGAAAAAAAGATCTTCCACCTCGCTAATCTGTTTCATTTATTTGATACTAGTGCATTCCCATTAGCTAGCATTCATTTTTCTATAGTACATTTACCAACTGATCAAGCTCTTCCAATTATAAAATAACATATACTCTGACTAGTTTTATCGCTATGCTCAGATATTTATTATACTACAGTAAATGGTATTTCCTGCCAAGACCAATTATCCCAACAAATGTTCACTTCAAAACATGAATAAGAGTCACATGAAACCATATTTCTAAATACTAATAGTAAATTAATATCGAAGCAAAGTATAAATAAACTCACCGGTACTGAATTAACTACTGCTTTAATAGAGGATTGTCCCTTTGCTCCCCTTCCAATAGGTGGAGACCGCGCGTCAGTAGCTTGTCCATCCATAGCACCACGTCTCAATCGCTTCACTGACCGATGCAACCGTTCTAATCGAAATGTCTCACCATCAAAAAACAAGACGGCATCATTGTCTTTATGATCCTCAATACCTCCGTCAAATAACCATTTAGGTTTTCCAGGTTGATTGCTTTGGAATTCTACAGTCACTTTATTATCTTTTCTCTTGTGTAGAAACCCAGTTTGACTTTTATCAATTGATGCCGGTCTAGATTCATCTGAAGTTGATTGCGAAAAAAAGTAATGAAATTCACTAAAATTAAGATTTAATGTATATATAAAGTTTTGACATATTTGGGAAATTAGGTTAATTTGATTTAAATTATACGAAACTTACATCGTAAAGTGCAGAACTTGGTAGATGAATTGTCTTTGAAAGAAGAACCTAGGGTAAGATCATACCAGACATCAGGTTGAGGTGCTGTGCTTGGTTCTTTGTTTTTGCTTTTGTTGTTGTTCGCCATTTCTACGATGATCTGTGAATCTTCTAAAAGCAATTAATGGTGATGAATGAAAGATCACAAAACAAGATTAAAGACTGTAGACATGAAAGAATCGATGGGAGAAAGGTTTGATTTAGGGCGCCAGGGGAGGGGAGTTTTTTTTCTTCTTAATTTATTCAAAATAGATAATATGCATTAAATCGTGTTATGGGCTTCCGAGTTCTGATGCAAATAAATATAGAACCGTGATACGGTGGGAACCGACGTTTATTGTTGACGTGTTTATAAATTTTGAACACTTAAAACATAATAAACCATGTACATCAAAAGCAATCCAAAGCCTCTCCAATTTTGATTCTTCAAAATCATAACAGTTTTACAATTCCAAACTAATTAACTTTAGAATTTAGTAATTTTTCAGAAATCAGTCAAAATTCACAACTTTGTTTAAATATGTAGAATATCTGATTATGTAGACCAATCTTGTTGTTGAGGTTAAAATGAATGTTTCAGTACTCTGTTCTGTCAATCCTTGAATGCTTATTCTATGGTGATTGCCTGATTGGACTAGTCTTCATTCTACTAACTAAACTGCACTATGGTTATGATAACCTGAATGCATTCTCTTCACAGACACGTTTTCCTGTCTAGAACCCCTTATAGACTACATGAAATGTAATAAACACACAAACAACACAATGTTATATCTCTGAACTTTTAAATAGAAATCAAAATTTTGAGATTATTTCAGCCCTACCCAATCACAAGTTCATAAAATAGAAAATTTAGAAACCCTTGCAAAATCATATAAAATCAAAAGCGAAAACCCCTAAATTTTAAATTGTTCACCAATTAAAAATTAACAATTTCCAATCAAAATAACAAAGTAAAATCTCAAATTTGAATCCCAAATACCAATAAAAACAACTTACCAAAATCGGGGAGAAATTTAGATGATAATCGCAGAGAAAAAGCAAAGAGATGTTTGCCTGTTTGGGGCGAGAAGGAGGAGCACAGATGGGATTGTTGAAGTGAAGGAAAGAGAGAGGAACAAAAACAAAAACAAAAACAAAAGTGGACGGACAGGTAGTGGGCTTATACTTATCAGGCTTTTATTACAAATGCAGATGACTCGAATGCATTTGGGCTCCAGCAGTATCTGTTATAAAAGAGAAGTTTATTGAAGCTATTTCTACCATTGAGTAGGACTACATGGCACGACCTTACTGAACAGGATCAGTTCTATAGAGTAGTACGGTAGTACCTCTGTATCCTTGAGTAAAAAGGAGACGGAAACCAAAACTTAGTTGATGAATCAAAACTGTGCGCTCAGAGCGTGATTAACAGCTTGGAGCTCATGATGTTGGGTCTCTCTAGCAACAGAGGATCGTCCGAGGCCTACTTCGGTGGTCATGCGGTTGCTGACAGATTCACAAAATATTTTTTTGGGCTGCAGTTATTGTTGACGCTTGACATTTACATAGGTTCTAGTCCTTGTTGTTCATTAGTGATTAGACTATGATAGTATGATGTAGTAGGGAAAAAATGGGAACCCTTTGATCAACCCTCCTTTTGGTGTGCCAAGGGTGCAGATATAATTAATAATTTCATTAATGTACTACTAGTTTTTCTAGGTGAGCGAAAAATCTTTATGTATCTATTAGAATGATAGCTCAAACAAGAACATCAAAAAAAAAACTACGCTTTCAAACTTGCTCTCGAAGTATCCAAACAATTCCATCAATTGATGTCGCCTGACAGTTGGATGTTTCACCAACACGAGATACATGTTCCACTAAATCTTGTAGGAGCTGTAATTACTAACAAACATGTTAACAATATTATCAAACAATAATCAAAACAAATACTGACTTACTGAGCAAAATCGTGACTCGGTCACTGTCCTTAAGACAAAATTTGCCCCGACGTACTTCGGTTTATCAGCAAATAGTCTCCCAGGATACAACTGCTACTGCAACTTCTGAGGTTGAGCACACCCTGCAAAAACCTGTCAAACTAGCACTATGCTGCACTCTCAAGACGGACGGACAAGAAGAAGAGAAGAATGTTTTGTTTGCTACTGTGTCTAAAGTGTATGACAGACTTCTCTTTATATAGACAATAAGATTGAGAGATATGGAAATCACAGAGATATTTTATTATGTGTAAATAGCAATATACGATACTGGGTATCCATACATACTTAGCAATAGATGGTTCTGGAAAACCATTTACTTGGAAACAAATGGATATGGAAATCCATATTCTTGGAAGTTAGAAGTCTTTTTAATAAGGCAACCACAAAACTATTTTGGGCCAAAAAGATATTAGACAAGTCTTGATCCAATCCGATCCAAACTAGACTGGTCGGACGGCAACATCGTGCGCGCGTGTGGTTTTAGATTTGGGCCATAGCCCATGCATGGCTTTACTCTATTACACATTAGTGGTAACCCAAAGATATTAGACAAGTCTATTTTGGGCTAAAAAGATAT
>JABWDY010011252.1:7229-18345 GCA_013358455.1 Thalictrum thalictroides | reverse complement strand
TTTTTTTTTTTTCTGTTGGATGCAGCAAAACACAACTTTGGTGCTGTTCTCGCCCTCTGGGTGCCTGTAATCTTGGTATTGCCGCTACTTCTACTACTACTATTATAATTATTATGAAAGATTTGTACAAGTTATATGTTTCGTCACCGCTTGGTATCCTTGCACATTAAAAATTCATAATAATAAGTTACGTACCTAACATGGTGAGTGGCTTTCATACAGGTTTATTTTATGGACACTCAGATCTGGTATGCTATTTACTCAACCTTGTATGGTGGTGTGTCTGGAGCTTTCGGTCGTCTTGGAGAGGTAATGAATTTACACTGAATATATAACATTTTTTTTGGTTGGCTGAATATATAACATTTTTTTTTGGTTGGCTGAATATATAACTTATACACAACATAATTGATTATATTGTATTTACACTCTTGTTTTGATGGATTCCTGTAAAGGCATTTTACATCTGCATGGACTGTATTGTTTTTGTTCCTATAGATACGAACTTTGGGCATGCTAAGATCACGATTCCAATCTTTACCAGGAGCGTTCAGTGCAAGTTTAGTACCTTCTGATAAAAGCAAGAAAAGAGGATTTTTTTCCTTCAAACGTGTTTCAGAGGTTGTATATCATATTTCGACCTTTGATAACTAAATGGATAAAGCTGAGCTGATTAGATTTACTTAACTTTTGGACTTTACTGCCCTCTTCAGGTTTCAGGAAGCAGAAGAATGGAAGCTGCAAAGTTTGCGCAGCTATGGAATGAAGTCATATCTAGTTTTCGTGAAGAAGACCTCATAAGTGATAGGAAAGGCCTTCTACAAAGTCATCACTTTTCTGTTGGACTTTTCCCTTTGGGGCTATGTATTCACATAGACTTAATTATGGTTTCAATACAGGGAGATGGATCTATTGCTTGTTCCATATTCATCCGATGGTAACCTGAAAATTATACAATGGCCTCCATTTTTGCTTGCTAGCAAGGTATTTTGGTCAGCTTTCATTGTATGTTAATAACACACTACCACTTGACTTTCACATCATCCATTCTTCCGCGCAGATCCCCATTGCATTAGATATGGCAGCCCAGTTTCGATCCAGAGACTCTGATCTGTGGAAGCGTATTTGTGCGGACGAATATATGAAATGTGCTGTGATTGAATGCTATGAGTCATTTAAGCGTGTCCTGAATACATTAGTTGCTGGTGAGAATGAAGATAGGTATTCTACTCTATTCCTTCCTTTTCCTTGCAAGATTTATATCTGCATTATACACAGATTAAGCTTGTGAGGTATTTTTTTCTGGGTCTAGACTTTACCAAGCCACCAACTTACTTGATTGATGTAGTATATTTCATTTCTTGAAAAAGGAATTACTGCATGTACTGCTTTGCCATTTTCTGTCTTTTCCGTAGCAATTGTTTAGTTATACAAAATAAGGCAGCTGAAGGTGTACATTGTGCTACATTTGGCATTTAAAGAGAACTGTATGAACAGGAATGTCACGATATATTTCTAAAATAATTTGAAGAAAACTGTTTCACATAATCTTTGCATTTCATGTCATTGTTAATACGAACCTTATTATTTTACTTTTGAAAACAAAGTTCCAGGGTAGGTTATTTTCTGCTCGTCTATCAACGATAATAAAAAGTATGCCTAGGTAGGGGTAGATGACGATGCAGTGGGCTTTGTCTAAAGGATTTGTACAGTTTTACTAACTATGTAAAATGAATTTATCATACAAGTATACCAAAGGACTGCAATCTTTTGGGTCAAATGACCCCAGATATATCATTAAAATCAAATCAAAATCTGTTTTGGAAGACCTCTAGGTTATGTCTGTATCTTATGAGGATCTGCCACTAACCGTGTTCATTCCTTGTTTAACAGGATCATTGGTATTATACTCAGAGAAATCGAAGGCAACATTTCGAAGAATACATTTCTTGCAAATTTTAGAATGGGTCCGCTACCTGCCCTTTGCAAGAAATTTGTGGAGCTTGTGAGCATATTGGTGAGTCATTATTAAACTATATTCTTGTTTTCTACTGACTTTAACACATTTGGATGTTTACTAAGGCACACTTATTTTTGTGTCTCATGCTTTTCAGAAAGATAACGATCCATCTAAACGGGATACTGTAGTATTGCTGCTACAGGACATGCTGGAAGTCGTTACTCGTGATATGATGGTGAATGAAATTCGGTTGGTGAACTAATTGTGTTGTATTGGAGTCAAGCTTCATTTAGGACAAAAATAAACATATTTCCCGAAGATTCACCAAATAGTGATTGAATTTCTTCTTTGTTGTGTTTCAGTGAACTGGTTGAACTTGGCCATGGTAACAAGGAAAGACAACTTTTCGCAGGCACCGATCCAAAACCTGCTGTAGTCTTCCCTCTTGTAGGTACAGCTCAATGGGAAGAGCAGGTAAGCTATATTACCAAGTTCTTGAACTATTGGTTAACAAAGTTCTGTAATTAATCATATCAGCTTTTTCTTCTATATTCTTCTAGATAAGTCGTCTCTATCTTCTTTTGACTGTGAAAGAATCTGCAATGGATGTGCCTACAAACCTTGAGGCCCGTAGAAGAATTGCATTCTTTACAAACTCTTTATTCATGGAAATGCCACCAGCTCCCCGAGTTCGGAAAATGCTCTCATTCAGGTTTAGTTCCATGCCTCTATTCTTGCTGGTGAAAACAATCATTATCTGTTATATCTTTATTAGTGATTCCTTGACTATATAATGGTGGCCAATACCAGGCTTTGCGCTTTTAGTTGTTTAAACCCATCAAGAAATTCAGTGTCTAGATCTTTTTATTGTATATTTAGAAGTAATAAATATGATAAGTCATTTATATGATGATTCTCCTTTTGCATGATTTAAGCAACCTATAATATTTGAGGTCCACATAGTATGAAAATTGAGTAGCATAATTTCACAATAAAATCTTACAAGTTTTTGCTCATCATACCATGGATAGATAATGTTACTATCTCATTTAATAATGCGTATGATAATTTAATTAGGCATAGACATTCTCCACGAAAAATATGTGGATATGTATTGCACCAGACAACCATTTCTTACACACAGGACAAAACTGATGCATACGACTTGATTAACGGGTTAAATGTGTGATAGCTAGGGTCAGCTAGTCTGAGAAAAAAGAATGCATAGGGATACTGAGATAGTAATGGGGGTTCTGATCAGCTAGTCCGAGCTGAGTGTTAACTTCATGATATGCTTTGGTGAATATCTTTGATTGGTAGTAGACCACCCATTCAAGTACCTTCAAGATCCAATGCCGCACACTTTGTACCCCTGTTCAACATAGGGCAGGCCCTAAGATTTGGGGTGCTCTGTGCAAAATGCATACAAGGATCTATTTACTTTACAAAAAACACTTACAAAAATGAAATAAAATAGATGTATTCATTAACTTTCTAAAGAAATTACACTCAACATGATGTACAGTGGACCTCTGGTAACATTCATTCAAAGATATTATATTGGGCATGAAACAACTAAAATACTTATCAGGCCCTTTAAAAATGGTGGACACAAATCAATTTAGAATATTTTATCGGGCCTAGATCAAGTGAAATACTTACCAGAGATTCTATGATGGGGGGCTGGGGCACGACTTAGGGCCTGTATGGCTGCACCTGCTGCATTGCCCAATAGCCGGGCATGGTAAGACACTGACACATTTACTTGTGTCAATATCACTTACATTTTTGCTGAGGATCTATTACTTTGTTAAGTGCTAGTAGCTTTTCCCATTGTTGTACAACTTGAGGTATCTCACTCTTGTTTACTTACAAGAAGCAATGCCAGGCACTTTGTATATATATCAGACACTGACAAGTTTACCTGTGTCAATATTACGTACATTTTGTCTCATGATTTATTACTGTATTACTTGTTAGTAGCTTTTATAATTGTGGCACGACCGGAGGTTCACTCTTGTTTACTTACTGTTCTGTATGCCATCAACAGTGTTATGACTCCATATTACAGTGAAGAGACAGTCTATTCAAAAAGTGAGCTAGAGCAGGAGAACGAAGATGGTGTTTCAATCATATTTTACCTGCAAAAGATCTTCCCAGGTTTAGTTTGATGTCCCATTGTCATTTATTATAGTTTCTATAAATTGTCATCAATAAGATTAATGTAATTAACATTTTGTCTATGATAGATGAGTGGAACAACTTTATGGAGAGGATCAACTGCAAAAGAGCGAGTGAGGTTTGGGAAAATGAAGAAAACATCTTGCACCTTCGTCATTGGGTGTCCCTTAGAGGTCAAACATTGTGCAGAACAGGTAACTGCTACATTTTTTTCTTCCCGTTAACTATGTTAGGTATTAGCAGCTTTACTCTTATGAGCTGTGACGATTCTGCAGTCAGAGGAATGATGTACTATAGGAGGGCTTTAAAGCTTCAAGCCTTCTTAGACATGGCAGACGACAAAGGTAAAGACAGTAAAGCTTTTTCCTTAGTATTTACAGTAATGGGGTTGAATTTCGAAGGGAATTCGTTAATTCTTTTGTGAGCATTGCAGAAATCTTAGAAGGCTATAAGGCAGTTACAGTTTCAGTGGAGGGTGAGCAGAAAAGACAGAGATCCATGTATGCCCAATTAGAGGCTGTAGCTGACATGAAATTCACATACGTTGCTACCTGTCAGAATTATGGCAATCAGAAGCAATGTGGAGACCGCCGTGCAACAGACATTCTCAACTTGATGGTTAAGTATGTTTACTTTTCCTTATGTTTATGTTTCCTGGAAATTGCATTTATTTCAGTTAAGTAGCTGACATCAAGGGATTTCCTTGTAGTAATCCATCTCTTCGAGTAGCATACATTGATGAAGTTGAAGAAGGGGAAGGTAAAAGTCGGAAGAAGGTCTATTATTCTGTACTGGTCAAAGCTGTTGATAATCTTGACCAGGTATTCATATATTAAAACTTTAAAAGAAAAGAAAACATCATGAGTGACTTTTTCTTGTGAAACTTGGAATTGAAATGTATCTTTTCCTTAAAATAGGAGATCTATCGCATCAAGTTGCCAGGTGCTGCCAAGATAGGAGAAGGAAAGCCTGAAAATCAGAATCATGCTATTATTTTCACTCGAGGGGAAGCTCTTCAGACCATTGATATGAACCAGGTAGTCAGCAAGTGCTAGGAAATTACTGCCGTTAAGTTCTGAGTGTTTCTAGCGTTTTAATTTACATGCGATCTTTGTAGGATAATTATCTGGAAGAAGCTTTTAAAATGCGTAATCTTCTGGAAGAATTTAATGAGGACCATGGAGTGCGTCCACCTTCAATTCTTGGTGTTCGTGAACATATCTTTACTGGAAGGTAATTGCAATGAAGATGATTTTTGATATTGTCAGCTGTGTGTTTATCTGGCCCATCTCTTAATGGGGATTTGACTCGATTAAGCTTTAATTTACATTTCATCTTGCTGCAGTGTGTCTTCTTTGGCCTGGTTTATGTCAAACCAGGAAACAAGTTTTGTCACTCTTGGTCAAAGAGTTCTTGCAGATCCTCTGAAGTAAGCTTCTTTCACTTTGGGCTGTGACAAGGATACCTTATTTTTTGAACTTTTTTGTGATGGGCACTGTGTCACCGTAGGACCTATGTGTAAGTCACACTTTAATGAGTTTTGGAGGGTTTATGGAGATTTGTGTCTTTGGCATTTCATACACCTAGTGATCACATCTTAATAGCACCACTGAACTCTGGTAGTAAAATGATATGATTTTCATCTAGCACTTAGAGTTTGTGTCTAGATTGGTAATATTATTACCGAATTTCGTTTTCCTTTACTTGATTATTATTGTGGATAATGGTAAAGGTCAGCAAATATTAAAGTGAATTTTTTTTTTTACTCTGGAGTTGTACAACATGCATATCTCACATATCTGACCACCCAACCATCAAAGAATTTCAAACAGTCCTTTGTTCATATCCAATTAATGCAAACCTCCTCTAGAGTCTTGTATTCCACTTAAACCCATTGAATCTCATCATGAAAGATTTTGAGGGGAAGATATGTAGCTGGCCAAGCTGCTAAAGGAGCTCCTCGAATCAAGATGAAGAGTACAAAAACTGTCAAGACAAAGGTTTATTGTTGAGTTTTCGTTAAATGATCTTTCAAATTTTAATATCTGTTCATTTTTCTATTAAGTATGTGGGTAGTAAGTGTTGGGTGTAACTGTGGTGCTTGCAAGTAACGGATTGTAACTTAGACTTAGTATGCGAATATAACTACGTGGATGGCAAAAAAGCCTTTCACTTGCCTCACATTATCTCCTCCCTGTGTTTTTCCTTTCTTATTTACCTTCATTGTGTTAAGCTGCACAAATGACAAAATGCTACTCTCAAATAATATTATTGTTACAATTTTCAAAGAATGAAAAACATTGAATTCAAGTGGAATATTATATCTCATTTCTCAATCGGTTCCTTCCAGGGTGCGGTTCCATTATGGCCATCCTGATGTCTTTGATAGAATCTTTCACATTACCCGCGGTGGAATCAGCAAGGCTTCTCGGGGTATCAACTTGAGTGAGGACATATTTGCTGGTAATATTCGTAATTCTAATTTCTTTATCTTACTGTTCCATTGAGATGCCTACAGATTAACCTCTGAATATCCTTTTCTTATCTACAGGTTTTAACTCAACTTTGCGACGTGGTAATGTCACCCATCATGAGTACATACAGGTTGGGAAAGGAAGAGATGTTGGTTTCAACCAGATTTCACTTTTTGAAGCAAAAGTAGCTTGCGGTAATGGGGAGCAGGTTCTCAGCAGGGATATCTATCGGTTAGGTCACCGATTTGACTTTTTCCGCATGCTGTCCTGCTATTTTACAACCGTGGGATTTTACATAAGTGCATTGGTAAGAATATCTATTGCATATACCCCTCATTTAGATTCCAGAGTAAATACAATAGCACAGACTAGATTATTATCAGGATCTGGAATCAGCCAGATCACCTTATCTCACACTTTCTTTGAGCACAGTCAAATGAAAGAATAAAATCAAGAAAGATAAAGAATAAATGCATTATATCAAGAGCTATATATTTTAAACTTCTTTACAAAATTACTGTCTAGTTCCTCACTTCCTCTGTGGAACATGTTCTCTATATTTATTTATGTAATTGTGTCAGAGAAAATTCTTTTTCAAATTTTGAAGCCTTGAAGGTTATTGATTTCAAGTCGCAGTTATTATGAAGGGATAGGGAGACATGTTTTGTCTATTGCACTGTGCAATAATCAGTCTAATCACGGACTGGTCACAACTGTTCCATCATGGATTCATGGGTAACTTCTTGGATGGGTTTGTTACTGGTTTTTTATGTGTTTTCTTCCTTGTACTGGAGTATCATATCTCCACATGCTTTAGTATTATATTCATATTTGCCCCCTCCCTCTGACAGAAAAAGAATATCAGTGTTAATGGAAATCAATGGGAAACATTTAGGACGAGTTCTAAATTGAGTGATGGCTAATTGGTTACTAAGGGATTTGCAAATTAAATGGCCTAATATAGATAACTAGGCAATCTAGACTTTGTAGCAGCATTTAAGACGATTCATATTACACAAAACCTTACCAAAAATGAAAACCAATCTTCTAGCTGATATTCTTTGTTGCTATGCAGATGACCGTAATTATAGTTTATGCTTTCTTGTATGGAAAACTGTACTTGTCGTTGAGTGGAATGGAAAAGTCAATCATGAAGTTTGCACGATCCAGGGGAGATAATCCTCTGCAGGCAGCCATGGCATCACAGTCCGTTGTTCAACTAGGACTGCTAATGGCTTTGCCCATGGTCATGGAAATTGGACTCGAAAGAGGGTTCCGGACTGCACTCGGTGACATTATTATCATGCAGCTTCAGTTGGCCTCCGTCTTCTTCACATTTTCACTGGGAACAAAAGTCCACTATTTTGGACGTACAATCTTGCATGGTGGTGCCAAGTACAGAGCAACTGGTCGAGGTTTTGTAGTTCGTCATGAGAAATTTGCAGAAAATTATAGGATGTATTCAAGGAGCCATTTTGTGAAAGGATTGGAGCTAATGACGTTGCTCATTGTTTATCAGCTCTATGGAGCTGCAACTGCCACCACCACATCTTATATGCTTCTCACCTTCTCAATGTGGTTCCTGGTGGTCTCTTGGTTGTTTGCACCTTTTCTTTTCAACCCCTCAGCCTTTGAGTGGCAGAAGGTAGTGGATGATTGGGAGGATTGGACAAAATGGATTAGCAGTCACGGTGGAATTGGTGTGCCAGTGAACAAGAGCTGGGAGTCATGGTGGATGGAGGAACAGGATCACCTGCAATACACTGGGATTGCAGGAAAGTTTTGGGAGGTGGTTCTTTCCCTACGTTTCTTTGTCTACCAGTACGGGATAGTGTATCATTTAAATGTTGCCAATGGAAACAAGAGCATCGTGGTAAGTAGTTTGTCATCCTTAATAACTTATCTGTCTGCTGATTCTAATGTTTAAAACCTGTTGCGCCTGTTGACAATGCACATATGTATTATGATAAGAGAGTACATGCACATATATAAGAAGGTAACATGGCATCCGGAGTATGGATCCTGATCATTGCTGTCCACAACGTGAGGGGTTCCAAAACTAAATGTATTTGTCTTAAATGTTATCATATGTTGACATTTTAGCAAAGTTGAAGGAGATAGGGCTCATTCGGTCTTCGGACGGACGTGGGTGTGGGATATTCTAGAGACAGCTCTTTTATGTCATAGATAACGGAGAAGTTAGCAAATATGCAGGACGGCAATATCACTGACTTTATAAATCCAGTATGACTAACACGTGTATTCTAATTTGAATTATTTTTTCAGGTCTATGGTTTATCCTGGCTGGTCATTGTGGCTGTTATGATTATCTTGAAGGTCGTTTGTTATTCACGTTTTGTTGATGAAAAAATTAAATGGTTTTTCTTTTACAAGTGTTTCTCAAATTTATTTACAATTTGATCAATTTTATCTGCAGATTGTGTCCATGGGTAGGAAGAAGTTTAGTGCTGATTTTCAACTCGTATTCAGACTGATAAAGATGTTCCTCTTTGTTGGATTTATAGTAATTCTTGGCATCCTGTTTGCATTCCTTCACCTCACAGTTGGGGACATATTTGTCAGCCTTTTGGCCTTCATGCCCACAGGATGGGCACTATTACAGGTATCTTTTTAGTTTTTGAAGGATTAAGGCCTTCTGGCATTGTTTCTTCTTCTCAATGAAATACAGAAGTTTTGGGAAAAGAAGATGCCCGAATTAAAATTAATTTGGGGTTCGATTAGTAAAATAATCATTTTTCTGAATGAGTAATAGAGGATGGTTTTTGGTGTTTCCAAATCTGAGGTTGTTTAAGTTGTGTTTATTACTTTTCCGTATTTAAAATGCCAAAACGTGTTTGCTTTCTTTAAACCTGCTTATAAGTAAGTAAAAAGCTTGCTTTCATCGTAGGCTAATGCCAAAAGGGGGCTAGTTTGTCCCATGGGAAATATTGCTACCTTCTGATGATTTGTTGAATTCACCTTGAAATAGGATGAGCATGAGAACCTAGAATTAGTTCAAATGGAACCAATAAAACTTACACTGATCAATTAGATGATCCGATACGAGTATACAATTGAGTCATTCTTATTGTTTTGTTTGTTGCAAGATCAACCTGTTACTTTTATGTCTTTTCTCCATCGATAGTTAACTTGATATATAAGCCCACAGCCAGTGAAAAGAAGCTCACCTACAATGACTACAGCCTAGTGTGTAAAACACCACCTCTGTCATAAAAAACAGCTGCTAAGTGGTCATGTCTTCATGGGCAGTATGAGGTTGATTTGTTATTTGGTTGGGCCAGTGGAAAATTCTTAACTTTACACTGGCATAGACAATTTGTGCTCTGCAAGAATAGTTGAACTCCTTACAAAAATATATCCAATAGCTTTAATAAATCAGATGATTTTGTGGAGAATTATTGCTTTACAATACTTGATTAAATCATGGCATATGTTATGCAGATTTCACAAGCCTTCAGGGCAACAATGAAGTCCCTTGGATTGTGGGGTTCTGTTAAGGCTCTAGCAAGGGGATACGAATACATAATGGGACTCGTGATTTTCACACCTGTGGCTATTCTTGCGTGGTTCCCATTCGTCTCAGAGTTCCAAACCAGACTGCTTTTTAACCAAGCATTCAGTCGAGGGCTTCAGATATCACGAATTCTAGCTGGTGGAAAGAAGCAAAGGTAATTTGTAAACATATTATAGAGCAAGAAGTGGAGATAATATCAGAATAGCATTCGGGGTGAGAAGGTGTTAGGCCATTTAGAATTTCGATTGAGAAGCCAACACAGGAGAGGAGGATACCTAACTGCCATAGACGTGCGTGGAATTGAGCAGTCATGTCGGCCATGTCTTTTGTATAAAACAATGTTACTATAACAGTATAACCTGGAAGAGAAACAAGAATGTATAGCAGGTAACCTTTGCTAAATCCTCAATATCCTGTAACAACAACGAATATATTGAAAATCTAAAGGAAATGTATAAGCTAGTGATCATTATATGTTAACGATTTTGTTCCTCAACTATTGTCAATTATGTGTTTAACTCAACTCCTTTGTGGATAGAGGACTTGCGGATGTATACAGAATATCAAGTTTTGATCATTGATAACAAGTAATTAAACCATTTATGCTGGTGATTCACCTCTCTTGTTACTAACAAGTCCAGTGTCATATCATGCATCTAGATGACAAGTAGATATAAACAAGTATTTTTCAGGGTTGGAATACATATAGAGGTAGTTCCAAGTAAACCTTTTGGAATGAACTGTTACTGTCCAAAGAACTGTTACCTCTTGGAATGAATTAGGAGATATATTCTTCATTAAAGGTAAACCTCTGCCTGTAACAGTAAGTAATATACTCTTGCAGATTAAATCCCAGAGTGGTAATTCTGTTCATACAATTATACATACATACACAATAGCTACCTGACATAATTACAGACTTACAGTAGGCCGCAAAAGATGGTGGAATTAAGTAGTTAACCACAA